>SJXQ01003486.1:40409-132846 GCA_006408695.1 Aepyceros melampus
GTGTGTGTGTGTGTGTGTGTGTGTGTGAGTTCACAGTCCTGTCCAGTTCTTTGCAACAGCATGGGCTGTAGCCTGCCGGGCTCCTCTGTCCATGGAATTCTCCAGGCAAGAATACTGAAGTGGGGCCATTCCCTTCTTCAGGGGATCTTCCCCACCCAGGGATCAAACCCAGGTCTTTCTCATTGCAGGCAGATTCTTTACTGTTTGAGCCACCAGAGAAGCCTGATTTCAGGTGTACAGCAAAATAATTCAGTTATACATATATAGCCCAATATTGTCACCTTGTTTATTTACCTTATATGCAGAGTATGTCATGCAAAATGCCGAACTGGATGAAGCACAAGCTGGACTCAAGATTTCCGGGAGAATTATGAATAACTTCAGATATGTAAATGACACTGCCCTTATGGCAGAAAGTGAAGAGGAACTAAAGAACCTTTTGAGGAAAGTGAAAGAGGGAGAGTTAAAAAGCTGGCTTAAAAAAGCCAGAGAATATTCAATATTCCAAAAGCTAACATCACAGCATCCAGTTCCATCACTTCATGGCAAATAGATGGGGGAAACAATGGAAACAGAGAATTTATTTTCCTGGGCTCCAAAATCACTGTAGATGATAACTGCAGCCATGAAATTAAAAGACACTTGCTCCTTGGAAGAAAAGCTATGGCCAACCTAGACCGCAAATTAAAAAGCAGAGACATTACTTTGCTGACAAAGGTCCATCTAGTCAAAGCTGTGGTTTTTCTAGTAGTCAAGTATGGCTTTGAGAGTTGGACCATAAAGAAAGCTGAGCACTGAAGAATTGATGCTTTTGAACTGTGGTGTTGGAGAAGACTCTTCATAAGACAGCAAAAGAGACACAGATGTATAGAACGGCCTTTCGGACTCTGTGGGAGAGGGAGAGGGTGGGATGGGTTGGCAGAGTGGCAGTGTAACATGTGTGATATCATAAGTGAAATGAATCGCCAGTCCAGGTTTGATGCAGGATGCAGGATGCTTAGGACTGATGCATGGGGATAATCCAGAGAGAGGGTGTGGGGCGGGAGTGGGGAGGTGTGGGGGTCGGGATTGGGAGTTCATGTACACTCGTGGCTGATTCATGTCGATGTGTAGCAAAACGAATACAGTATTGTAAAGCAAAACAAACTAAAAAATAAAAATTAATTAAAGAAAAAAAAAAACTCTTGAGAGTCCCTTGGACTGCAAGGAGATCCAACTAGTCAATCCTGAAAGAAATCAGTCCTGAATATTCACTGGAAGGACTGATGCTGAAGCTGAAACTCCATTTCTTTGGCCACCTGATGTGAAGAACTGATTCACTGCAAAAGACCTTGATGCTGGGAAAGATTGAAGGCAGGAGAAGAAGGGGATGACAGAGGATGAGATGGTTGGATGGCATCACCGATGCAATGGACATGAGTTTGAGTAGGCTCCGGAGTTGGTGATGGACAGGGAGGCCTGGTGTGCTGCAGTCCATGGGGTCGCAAAGAGTTGGACACGACTGAGTGAATGAGCTGAACATATACATATACCTATTCTTTTCAGATTCTTTTCCCATATAGGTTATTACAGAATACTGAGTAGACTTCTGTAAGCTATAAGGTCCTTGTTGATGATCTGGTTTATGTACAGTAGTGTGTGTATGTTAATACAAACTCCTAATTTACCCTCCTTCCCCCTGCACCTTTCCTCTTTGGTGACCACAGGTTTGGGGACTTCCCAGATGACTCAGATGGTAAAGAATCTGCCTGCTAGTGTAGGAGATGTGGGTTTGATCTTTGGGTTGAGAAGATCCCCTGGAGGAGGAAATGTCAACCCACTCCAGTACTCTTTGCTGGAAAATTCCATGGACAGAGGATCCTGGTGCGCTACAGTCCATGGAGTCACAAAAGAGTCAGACATGACTTAACGACTGAGTGGATATGCAACCATACATTTGTTTTTGAATCATGTGAGTCTTGTTTTGTAGTTCTTTTTCTCTCTTTTTTACACTGAAGTTTAAACAATTTGCTTAACTAGGAATTTTTTTGCATTCCTTCCTGATATTCTGTGAACCCTCCTTGGCCTGGATGGTCTAAGCTCTAGAGCAGTGTTTCTGAAACTACTGTAGTAACAAAGCATCTTGACAATTTCTTCTGTCATAATAGGTTGCTTGTGGTGATGAGCACTCAGCTGGTATGTAGCACGAGTCCACCCACATTCCAGCTGACCTGTATCCAGTTCAATATGATGAGCCCAGTGACCATGTAGTTGGATTTTTGCAACAGCAGTAATAGTTTCTCAAAGCTCATTCTCAGTTTTCCCTTTCTGTTCCTGCCTCCTTTAAACTGATAGATACTTGTAGAACAGCAATGCTCTATATGGCAAGCTTGGGTAGCACATGTACAGAGCCTTGATTCCCAGTTCCATTGGGGTCAGATTACCTGGGAGTTTGTTAGAATGCAGCATGTTAGTCCCCAGACCAGATGAATCATGAAGCTACATTTTATCAAGATCCCAGGTGAATCTGATGCATATTGAAAATTGGGAAACATGAATCTAGAACCATGCTGTCCAATAGAAATAGAATGCAAGCCACATGTGTAACTTAATATTTTTTGATACACTCATAAAAAGTAAGGTGAAATTAACTTTCATAGATGTTATTTAACTTGTATATCCCAAGCAATGATTATTTCCATATGTCTCTATGAAGTGTTTGTAAGAGATTCTATATTTTTCTTGTGTTTTTGAAATTCGGTATGTATTTACACTTACAGCACACCTCAGTTCATGCTGGTCACACTGCAAGTGTTCAGTGGCTGCTTGTGGCCAGTGGCTATCATATTGGGCAGTGCAGAATGGGCACACAGTAGGTGTTTAGCAAATATTTATGAAATAGAAGTATTATAGTTGGGGGAAAACATTTATTGAAGGCCGGATATGTACCAGCTACATTGCCAGCTCATAACTTGAAGGGTAGGTAGTTTTCTTGAAACAGCACTTAGAACTAGGTCTGACTCCTGGGTCTACCATGTTCTTTTTAAGTCCTGACTTTTTTTATTTTTAAATTTCGGTGATTCTCTTTAAGTGGTTTAAGTAGAATTTTTAAAAATTTAACTCTTAAAGAGCTTAGTTTTTCAGTAAGCATATGTTTATTTTCAGATTGTTCTGAGAAAAAATTAACTGTAAATAGATAAATAATCAAGACTGAGATTTTATGGTTTCTTTGTTTCTCTGATACTACCCTGACCATTTCTCTTTCTCACTTCTTGGAATCTGTAAAAAATCCACTTTAAGAAAACTAATCAGATATGTCTGTTATTCCAGAAATTATTTTTCCAAATTTGCTGAGAAAAGTCTTAGGACACTGAAAACAGTTGGTCAAATAAAGAGATTATAAATCATGATACTTTTCTATGTAATGAGACCAATTTGATAAAAGAAAAAATACTATCGATTCCTGCTATCCAGGAGATGTAGAATCTTGTTGTCCTTAGAGAACAAAACAAAACACCCATAGGATGCTGAGGTGATTATGAACTTACAGAGTTTATCATCATAGGTAGAGCATGTGTGCTTAGCTGTGCAGTCATATTTGACTCTTTGTCACCCCGTGGACTGTAGCCCACCAGGCTCCTCTGTCCCTGGGATTCTCCAGGCAAGAATACTGGAGTGGGTTTCCATTTCCTCCTGCAGGGGATCTTCCTGACCCAGGGATCAAACCTGTGTCTCCTGCCTTGGCAGTTGGGTTTTTTTTTTTTTTAACCGCTGAGCCACCTGAGAAACCCAGAGGTTGGGAGAGAAGTGGTATTGAAAATTTCTCATAGCACAGGATGGTGAAGGGCAAGTACTTCGAAGCCCTTTTATCCTAAGGGTTGTGGTTAGTGATTTTGACGGGACAACAAATATTTTCCTCTTCTGTCTTCGTTCTTTCCGCTGACTTCTCCCAAGTTATTTCTCTGGCTGTGCTGGGTCTGTTATGGAGCACAGGCTCTTCCTGCAGCCCCCGGGCTTTTTTTCCTCCTGCAGGGGATCTTCCTGACCCAGGGATCAAACCTGTGTCTCCTGCCTTGGCAGTTGGGTTTTTTTTTTTTTTAACCGCTGAGCCACCTGAGAAACCCAGAGGTTGGGAGAGAAGTGGTATTGAAAATTTCTCATAGCACAGGATGGTGAAGGGCAAGTACTTCGAAGCCCTTTTATCCTAAGGGTTGTGGTTAGTGATTTTGACGGGACAACAAATATTTTCCTCTTCTGTCTTCGTTCTTTCCGCTGACTTCTCCCAAGTTATTTCTCTGGCTGTGCTGGGTCTGTTATGGAGCACAGGCTCTTCCTGCAGCCCCCGGCTTTTTCTCCGCTCGAGGCTCGGAGTGCCTTCACTAGTTGCCATGCTGCCTCTCTTGCTGCACAGCACAAGCTCTCGAGTACGTGAGGTGAAGTCGCTCAGTCGTGTCCGACTCTTTGCGACCCAGTGGACTGTAACCTACTAGGCTTCTCAGTCCATGGGATTCTCCAGGCAAGAATACTGGAGTGGATTGCCATTTCCTTTTCCAGGGGCTCTTCCCAACCCAGGAATCGAACCCGGGTCTCCCGCATTGGAGGCAGACACTTTAACCTCTGAGCCACCAGGGAAGCTAGGCCTAGTAAGTGCATCATTGGTCTTCTCTAGTTGGAGCACGTGTGTCTAGAGGCTCTGTAGCATGTGGAATCTTAGTTCCTTGACCAGGGCTCGAACCCCAGACCCCTGCACTGCAAGGAGGATTTTCAACTACTGGATCACCAGGGAAGTCCCTCTACTCCTGTGCTTGAGGCAAATAAAATCAGAATATTGACTCTGCACACCGAAATAGCTATTCTGAGGTTACTGTTGCTTCTCAGCCATCTACTGCTTGCTTTGGTGGGTGAAACGTCTCAAGACAGCTGGTGGGACAAGTTCCTGAATTTTAGTTATGAGCCCATAGTCTGTTGAATCACATGGGAACTTAGTAGATTAGAAAAAGCTTGTCTCTAGGAACTAGGCAGCCTAGGTTTTAATCTTGATTTTGCCTCAACCCAACTTTTCTAAATCTGAGTTTCCTCATCTGTTAAAATGAGGATAATACAAAATTTGCAAGATTGTGTTGAGAGGAATAAATGAAACAACATGTTTTAAGATTCTTCCATAAAGTTGGGCCAACAGAACTTAGTTATCCACTCTTTTTTTTTCAGTGAGGGTGTGGAGAAATGGGAGTTTTCACAACCAGTGCTTACTAATAGAGCATTAATAAGGGCAGGCTTTATGGAAGGCAGTTTGACAGTCTTTGTGCAAAACTGTACTATCATTCTTGTGTTTTGGCAGCCTAACTATATGTTCTTAGGATATATGGCTAGGGGGCTCATGAAAGCATTGTTTTATAAAATTTAAAACTACTGACAACTGAACTGCTCATAAGTTAGAAACATTAAATTATGGCAAATCCGTGCAGTGAGATTGATAGAGATTACAAACAATCTCTATCCTAGCTATCCTTGGGAAGATAGCTAAGGCATAGTAAGTGGGAAAAAAAAAGTTGCAGGATGCTCTTCTTTGTACAGAAAATGTATCAAAAAATATGCAATAAATTATTAAGTGGTTCGCTCCTGAGAAGTAGAAATGGGGTCTGGAGGAGAAGAGGCCTTTGATTTTTTACCTTCTGTGCTATCTGAAATTTTTGTTATGAGCAGGCATTACTTTTTCAAAATATTTCTATCAATATTTGTAATAGGGAGTGTATTGCCTTTTAGCTAACTATTTCAAATTTTGGATGCAAAAAACAATTTAGGGGTGAGAGCTCAGCTTCTTACAGTGTAGTCATTTTGAAGTTTTGCCAGACTCATACTACAAAATCAATTCAAATGCCTGCATACTCTGAATTTGATTATTCAGCGTGTGAAGTTTGGTCTAGAAGTGATTGTTCCGGTGATTTCATTTTAAACAATCTAGTGTTCTGCATTGAGATTTTGGGAACAACTTAATTCAATATCTTACAAGGATCCAAATGCTTAACATAGATAGGAGAAGTGCTGCCTTAAAGTCCTCGATTGCGTTTCTTCTCAATTTTGTATAAACTCATTAGGTCTGACTTAATCTTTCTGGAGGAGGTCAGTTTTTAACATTTTTTTTTTGCACTGCATAAAGATACATGAAAGATGAGATAAATGCAAATTGATTTATTATAGGAGGGGCATATTCTGAATGAGCTTAGCTAAGTAGATATTAAAACAAATGCGGCTTATGAAAAAATGCAATAATGTAAGGATTTTTTCTTAATCCTGATTAGATTTCAAATTGTCCCTTCAGTAGTTTGCATAATTATAAGGCGCTGCCATAGAATGAGTAACAATAGAAAATAACTCATTAATGTCTGTTCTCTCTGGCATTGTTCCAGGGCATGTAGCTTGATGTTTGCTGAGGAGACAGTCTGGAGCGTCTCCCTGTCTGATAGGGAACATCAAAGATTACTGATTTCTCTGTGCTCAGACATTCCTGATTTTGTCTGAAGTGGTAATATCCTGAGGAGCCAATAGCAGCATGAAATTCCAAGTGTTTTGGCACTTCCTATTTCTTGTATTATTTTCAAATGTAGTGATATTAGAGAAGTGGATTGAGATTTCTTGGCTTTTAAACAAAGAAAACTGTTACACATCAGGGTTTTGAGCCCAAGTTTAGAAGGTCATTATCATGCCAGTGACAGAGCTGATTTGGTTTCCAGAGCTAGGTTTTAAATACCCACCACTTTTAAGCTGTCGTTTCATTAGCCTTAGTGCATTTTCAGTGGATTGCCGTGACGAGATACGAGATATGCGTCCCTGATTAATGAATAATGAGATGTTGAATCTGGAGTATTGCAGTTTGAGTCTTCACTTTATAACAGTTTTGAATATAGATTGTGCCCAGACACAGTGTATTAGGAAATAGCTATATGCAGCTGATGACTTGCAAATACTTACAAAGTAAGAAGTTCCTGCCTTAAAATGGTTCAATCATTGATGGCCTCTTTGGGTTTAGACTGATCACGCCTACTTAGAGGAGAACCCTTTGATATACAGACATGAGTCCAAATGTGAAACTTAAATGTATATGTTCTTTTATGTGTATGGGTGCATGCGTGCGTGTGTGCGCACGTGTGTGTGTGCTTAGTTGCTCAGTCGTGTCCAACTCTTTGTGACCCTGTGGACTTTAGCCTGCCAATCTCTTCTGTCCATGGAATTTTCCAGGCAAGAATACTGGAGTGGGTTGCCATTTCCCCCTCCAGGGGATCTTCCTGACCCAGAGATTGAACCCATGTCTCTTGTGTCTCCTGCCTTAGCAGGCATATTCTTTACTACTGTGCCACCTGGGAAGCCAGCCTGTGTGTGTGTGTGTGTGTGTGTGTGTGTATTCTCCTTGGACAGACACTGTGGAACAAATTAAGACACACTCTAGTGGTTTAGTACAAAGATAGAGAGTAAATATTAAGACAATCAATTAGTCATTTGACATATAATTCTTTACTGTTGTTTCTTACTAATAAATTCTTAATTTATCAGTTTGAAACACTCAAATAATTATTCCTTAGATCTCTGCTTTTTAAAAAACATATTCTTTGAGTATTTATTAAAAAATTTTTTTACTACTACCACCCAGTGAAGTTTGAACATTCAACAAGGATTATATAGTTTGTTGTTAGTTTTTTATGAGATATAATATTCATGACAGTAAGATTTGTGTATCTGTTTATGTTTATGTCTGTATAGTACTTTCACACAATAATACATATAATATGTATTGGCAATGGTAATTTGAAAGTGTTAGGATATAGATATTGAAAACTGGTTTTACTGAACTACCTGAAGGAAAAAAATTCATCGTTTAACTTCCGACAGTGAACTTCCGTATAATTTATTCTTGACAGTGTAGGAAAAAATTGCCCTCTGTGCTCCTCAACTTGACAGACACGTGCTTTACCAGATGTGTGGCGTCTGTCTACTTTTGGCCTTGATGTGTATGGTCCTTAAACAGCCCAACCAGCAGGACCACAGTCACTGATGTCTTCCCTAGGATTGGAGGTGGCCACTTCCGAAATAAGACCAGTAAAACAGGCTGCCCTTGTTGACCACACCTGAGTGCGTGCAAAGGAAACCAAACTCAGGTAGCTCTTTTTTTATGGACCTCTTTAATTCTGAACTGTAGACCCAGTTTTTCTACTAAATATGTGGACCCATGAATCTGTCAGCTACAAGGTATCTTTAGTGGCTCTGAACAACTCTTCCTGTGTCCCTCCTGTGAAGAATTTCATGGTATGCATTAGGAAAGTGAAAAGAGCTCAGTCAACATTAAAGAATATCTCTTTAGATACATAAGGGCAGTTTTACTTTCAAATACATAATTGTGTTACTCTTACAATAATACCTGTTTGCTTCAAACAGGCTGATGTGACCTAGAATTGAAAAAAAAGACAGTTCTACCAGCATTCTGCATAGCTATATTTTCTGAAATGTCTACTGCAATATCTAGGAAGACATAGTTCTTTTTTTTATTGAAGTATGCTTGATTTCCAAAGTTGTATTAGTTTCTGCTGTATAGCAAAGTGGTTCAGTTATGCATATATACAAATTGTTAATGCTTTTTTCCAGTATGGTGTAGCATAGGATATTGAATATAGTTCCTTGTGCTATAATGTAGGACCTTGCTGTTTATCCATTCTATTTCACTTTTCACTTTTGTGCATTGGAGAAGGAAGTGGCAGCCCACTCCAGTGTTCTTCCCTGGAGAATCCCAGGGATGGGGGAGCCTGGTGGGCTGCCGTCTATGGGGTTGCACAGAGTGGGACACGACTGAAGCATCTTAGCAACAGCAGCAGCATATACTAGTTTATGTTTGCTAACCCCAAACTCTCACTCTGTTCCTCTTCCACTCCCTTAGCAACCACCAGGCTTTTCTCTGTGAGTCTGTTACAGAGGTAAGTTCATTTGGGTCATGGTTTAGACTCCACATAGAAGTGGCTTCACGTCAGTGAAGTGACACCATATGGTACTTGTCTTTCGCTCTCTGACTGACTTCACTTGGTGCGGTCCAGCCGTGTTGCTCAGATGGCCTCATTTCATCTTCACGGCTGTGTAGTATTCCCCTGTGTGTATGAACGTGCACACGCCACATCTTTACGCATTTATCAGTAGATGGACATTTAGGCTGTTTGCAGGTCTCGGCTATTGTGAATGGTGTTGCTGTAAACAGGCAGGTATGTGCGTATCTTTTCACATTATAGTTTGGTCCAGATATATGTCTAGGAGTGGAATTTCTGAATCATATGGCAACTCTCTTTTTAGTTTTTTGAGGAACCTCCATACTATTTTTCCTAAAGGCTGCACCAACTTACCTTCCCACCAACAGTGTAGGAGGGTTCCCTTTTCTCCACACCCTCTCCAGCATTTGTTATTTGTAGACTTTTTAATGTGGTCATTCTGATCATGCGAGGTGGTATCTCATTGTAGTTTTGATTTGCATTTCTCTAATAATTAGCAATATTGAGCATCTTTTCATAGGCTTGTTGGTCATCTGTATGGAAAGACATAATTCTTGGACATAAATTTTCCAGGTGCAGAGTATTATTGAGAATGTTGTGAAATGAGATCCTCTCTGTAGTGTTCTGTTTCAGAGTGATGCTCATATGACATTGATTTGTTTTTGTTTGATTACTGTTTTCTTTTTCTCCCTTCATTTTTCTCGGCTTTTAGGTTTTCTCCAATAGATATGGATTTGCTGAATGAAAAATAAAATTTAACTGGTAAATACATTATATAAATGAATATATTATGAAAGATGCTGTTAAAGAAAATAGTTTATTACTGACCTACTTCATTATACCAAGTCAATGTATTAGAACAGATATAAAGTATCCGAGCTTCCCAGTAGGAGACACAGGTTCAATCCCTGGGTTGGGGAGATCCCCTGGAGAAGGCAATGGCAATCCACTCCAGTATGCTTGCCTGGAAAATTCCCTGGACAGAGGAGCCTGTCAGGCTACAGTCCATAGGGTCACAAAAGAGTCAGACACGACTTAGTGACTAAACAACATAATTGCAATAAAGTATCTATAGATATGCCATCTGTATTAGTTTTCTAGCACTCTGCCATAACCCAGTACCCAAAACTGGATGGTTAAAACAGCATAAATTTATTGTCTCACAAAAGCTTCATTTAACTTCCTGTGTTTGCCCCAAGACTTGCTGTTACTTGGCTCTGAGTTGTATCATTGCAGTCTTGTGTCCGTCTTTTCTGTGTGTACTTTGACATTGTCTTCTCTCTGTGCATGCCTTTCTCTTTGTCCAAACGTCTCTTTTTCATAAGCACAACAGTAATACTGAGTTATGGTGTACACTAATGACCTCATTTTAACTCGATTTCCTGATAAGGTCACGTCCTTAGGTACTGGAGGTTAAGACTGAAGCATGACTTCTCTGGAGAAAACCAGTCAACCGTAATACCATCTCATGCTTGAAATGTGGAGGATGTTTATTCATTCATTTAGAACATGTTTACTGAAGTCAAGTTATAGGATACAGACAAATAAGCCAGGTAGCAGCAGGCAAACCCCTAAATAATCTCTTATCGTTATTCATTATTTATTCAATTACTTAAATAGTTTAGAGAATTTCATGGATTAAAGCAGCATCAGAGTTAGCAGAGTGTTTGTTTTAGGGACACTGGTGCTTGACACTGTAATCATGTGAGAAAAAGTTTCTGGGGCTAAAAAATGTGCAAAATGCTAGGTTAAATAGTTGAAAAAATTCTTTGCGAGACTTCTCAGAGCCTTGAATATGCTGTTGTGATTTGAGAGCAACCAGCTAGAGGTCACAATATTTTCCAACTTACTCAACCACAGGATTCTTTTTTTGTAATCATCTCCAAGAATTATGTTCCCTAGGACAACACTGGAAAATAATTTAGCATCAAACCATATGATCTTATTTAAAATGTCATTACAGAGTTACAGTAATCTAATAGTACAAAAATAATTCATGGCCCTTGGGAGTTAGACTAAAGGTTTTCAAAATTTACAAAACTGTCATGTAGATGAAGTCAATCTTTCTCAAGAGTAAAAATTTCTTTCATGACAGGTACAAGAGAATTATGATTAGAGGACTGAATTCTATGTTTTACCCAACAAATTTGATTTACTTTTGAATTAATAAAAAGCAAGTGACCTGCTCTTGAAACAAAGCAAAGTAGTATATTTGCTTCACTTTTTACACACAATATTTATTGCCACATTTGAGACACAGGAAATATTCTTAACGGCCAATATTGAACTCTGCCTGGTATCCCCTGGGGAATTTTTATATCTCAATATGGATATGGTTAGAAAAATGTGATACATAGCTATTATTCCGGACCTTGAAAATGTGCATATCCTGTGTACTTTTGAGACAATGCCTTATTACTTACTGTCTGTGTTAGACTGTGAAGCCATGTACTAAATTAGGAAAAATCTTAGTGATACATTTGTATTAGCAGATTACAGTTGAAACAGTTAATCTAAACCCGTCTTCAGTATGAGGAATCTGGAAAATAAGGTCACTGAGCATGGTCTTAACGATGTTAAGAACTACAGATCAGCTAAGAGATACTTAAATGAGTAACCTGGCCCCCCTTTTCAATGGGATATGGGATTAAGACGGTTCTAGCCCTTGCAGAGAAGACTAGTTTTATTATGATTATTTGCCTTACCTATTGGAAACCCATTTCCAGTCATGAAGTCATGGCCAATCTGAGGTGTTATGGAGACTTTTAGACGTATTTACTCTCCCCAGATATGTCAATGGTAGTCAGTTTCCTACAAGTTTCCAATGACAGAAGCTACCGATGTTACTGAACCAAACTTGGGTCCCCTCGCCCGTGTGCTTTGTAAAGCCAATCTATGGACACTGGATTGTGGTGAAGGAAAGTGCAACATTGACTGTAAAGCCCCATACAAGTAGTCTTGGATAGGTGGTGCTGAAAACCAGCCCAAACTCCCCATGTGTTTCAGGAAAGCATTTTATTTTATTTATTTTTTTAAAATATAAGTTTATTTATTTTAATTGGAGGTTAATTACTTTACAATATTGTATTGGTTTTGCCATACATCAACATGAATCCGCCACAGGTATACACATGTTCCCCGTCCTGAACCCCCCTCCTCCCTCCCTCTCCGTACCATCCCTCTGGGTCATCCCAGTGCACCAGCCCCAAGCATCCAGTATCATCCATCGAACCTGGACTGGTGATTCGTTTCATATATGATATTATACATGTTTCAATGCCATTCTCCCAAATCATCCCACCCTCTCCCTCTCCCACAGAGTCCAAAAGACTGTTGAGTCAGTTCTAATGAGGTGGATGAAACTGGAGCCTATTATACAGAGTGAAGTAAGCCAGAAAGAAAAACACCAATACAGTATACTAACACATATATATGGAATTTAGAAAGATGGTAACGATGACCCTATATGCGAGACAGCAAAAGAGACACAGATGTATGGACAGTCTTTTGGACATCAGGAAAGCATTTTAAAGCCTGGGGGAGGGATGGTGGTTGCAGGGTCTGTGATCAGCGCCTGCACAGTGCTCTGGTTGGTAGCTGGTGAGATAACAGGGCGGTGTCATGGAGGTTAACATTTTCAGTCGTTAAGTTCTGGTAGATGTGGCAGCTGTGTGTTCCTGGTCATCAGGTAGTTAACATCTTCTATTTGTTAGGGGTTTTCACATCTGTAAAACAACTGAGGAAACATGCATCAGATACTATTATCTGGGTACTTAAGAGAGGAGTTAAAGCAGAGAATATGGGGTAGAGGTGTGTCTCAAGAAGGCCCCATAGATTCCTTCACAGTTACATTCTGTGTGTGGTTTCTTCTGCGTGTAGTTTCTTTTCTTCATTCTATAGCGCATCTCCTAATCTTTTTTTATCTTCATTATTCCTTACCTACAGCTAGAGTTAGCTTAGCTAACCATCTAAGCCAGTTCCACCAAAAAAAGATGGCATACTTTCCTCTAACCACAGGTCAAATAACTGCACAGAACTAAACATGAATTCTTTGACTTCCAGGTCCCAGACTGGTGATTTTCCAAACTTCCAAACTCAAATATCTCATTAAACGTGTCTGTTCTGAGTTTCGTAGATGTTGTTGCTATTAAATTAAAAAAAAAAAAAAAAAGATCGGGTCTCACTGGTGTTGGTTTTGTATTTAACATCATAGCGTCCAGAAGACTCTGAGTGCCTCATATGGTGTTTGTTGAATTGCTTGAAAATGCCCCTGATGTATAGATTCATAGGCAGGCTAAGTGGGTACTCTGTACAGCCAGACAGCTGTCAGAAAGGTTACATGTTCTCCAGAAATGGAAAGCCACAGCACTAGACAGTGGTTGCCATTGCCTCTCTGGGGCCTCTGTTGAGTCATCCAGCCTGTGGTATTCTTTAATTGCAGAGTAAATCTGCAGGTCTTGATGATATTCTTTACTGCCTCAAGAATGGCTCACTTTCAGAAATGGATGTTGAAACTTCTTGTTTCTTAAAAATTTTTTCAGTCTTCAGATTAATAGCAAAAGAGAAATGTAACACATGATATTATTCTCCGTGGTGATAATCTTTTTTGAGGCTACTCCCTGTAAAGAGAGAAAGCCAAGAACTTTCTATTCATTTAAGCTTATGAGCAGAAAGAGTATTGGACAGCAGAGGAAGCTCTGGGATGGATATAAACTTCCCTTTGCAGTGGCCAACAAACGTTTCCCTTCCATTGAGCTCACACAGCAGATGTTCTTAATATCTGGCTGATAACTGGAAATGCAACTCATCATTTCAGAAATGCACATTAGTGACTGTTGTTCAAGCAATAGTGTCTGGGAGGAATATTTTTACAGATGACAGGCGTTTCTCTAATGTTCTGAAGGCAGATTTGAGGGTTGTATTAAAGAATACGATTGTGGCATGCATTTAACTCCTGAGAGGAACAACCGTGCAGTTGATTCCGTCCTAAGCCTGAATCCACAAGACATGGTTGTTTTTATTGAGATCGTGTGCAGAAGTTGTTGTTTACTTACGTTATCCTCATTTAATTGGAACAGCTGTGGAAATGTATTTGGATTGCTCATCTAAGCTTAGAGCAAACTTTTCATTAGAAATTCCATTGAGGACTGGAATTGCCCCCTTTCTCTTGTGTTGGAACTCCCAGTTTTCAGTACCAATACTTAAATTGTTTTCGGATCATCAGGTCTTCCATTCTGTATATTTTTCTCATTGCTACCCCAGGCAGGTGTCATCAGCTGACTGCATGCTGTTTCTTTGGACTTCCAATTAAGATCCTTATTGTCGGCAACTTGATACATCTGCTGCCCAGTCCAGACTGTCTTGCAGAATTCCAGATTTGCTTTCATGCAGAGGTAGCAATCTTAAGTGATGTCAAATAGGGATGTAGCACTTGTGCTTGGCAGGACCGAAATCATTTACGCATATAGAAACTGTTGCCAGAAATAGCATATATTCTAATGTAATCTATAAATACATTGGGTGGACGGAAAAAAGGAGCTGCTGTATGGCATTGAAATGATTTGCTTTCACCTCTGGGCTGTGAGTTTCTTGAGCATGCCTCTTTTTAACTGGTATCACAAACCTTAACCATCACCCAACTCCTGTAGTTTAGCTTGAACAACATTCTCAATAATTTTGAGTGGCTTTTTCTGTAACCAGTGAAGGGAAATCTTACATCTGATTTATTACAACTTTCAAATCTTTGTTACAGAGTTACAGGGTATGAATATAATTTGACTTGATGCCTGTCACAACCCCATGAAGGAGAAAAGGCATTTTTCTCTTCTTTTTTCATAAAAGAAAAGAAACAGGAACAAAGAGAGTACATAGTATCCTTAAAGCTGCAACTGGAATTTCTCTGTAAGGAAGAATGCAGCATTCTAACTGATACCATATACCTTGTAAAAAAGAATAAACTTTCTAATAGCCTTTAATTCTTAGAATCACCTGTGAATTATAGGAAGAAGTGAATTCTAGTTGGCTTGTCAATTTTAAATGCTAAATCTTTAAATTTTAAACACTAAATCTTGGAAAAGTGGAAAGATTCCAAATTGGAATTAAAAATTAGCTTAATTTTGATTAGTTGACTAACAATATATAGATTTAGTTACTTCTCTTTATTTTTGCCTGCTTTTACTTCTGAAATATTTGGATGATAGCAGTTCTACTTTAAAGCATGTCAGTAGGCTTTATTTTTGGGTCACTGACTTAAGATATGTCTCATATTAACTTTTGTGTTTCTCTATATTTAAACTTTATTTTCCAATGGGATAATTTAAAAAAAGAAATATATTCATGTAAGGCATTATTATTTTAAACATTTTTTATGGTATACCATACATATCCTAAAATTCACTCATTGCAGTGTATAATTCAGTAATTATTGATCAGTTTATGGAGTTGTGCCACAATATAGCACAGTTCAGTTTTGCAGGATTTCTATTTGCCCTTCTTTGGGATCGAATGAAAATTGACCTTTTCCTGTCTTGTGGTCACTGCTGTGTATTCCAAATTTGCTGGCATATTGATTGCAGCAGTTTCACAGCATTGTCTTTTGGAATTTGAAATAGCTCTACTGGAATTTCATTACCTCCACTATATTTGTTTGTAGTGATGCTTCCCAAGGCCCACTTCACTTTGCACTCTAAGATGTCATGTTTTAGGTGAGTGATCCGGAGAAGGCAATGGCACCCCACTCCAGTACTCTTGCCTGGAAAATCCCATGGAGAGAGGAGCCTGAAAGGCTGCAGTCCAAGGTGTCACTAAGAGTTGCACACGACTGAGCGACTTCACTTTCACTTTTCACTTTCATGTATTGGAGAAGGAAATGGCAACCCACTCCAGTGTTCTTGCTTGGAGAATCCCGGGGACGGGGAGCCTGGAGGGCTGCTGTCTATGGGGTCGCACAGAATCGGACACGACTGAAGTGACTTAGCAGCAGCAGCAGGTGAGTGATCATACATACCAGCATGGTTATCCAGGTCATTAAGATCTTTTTTTGTATAGTTCTTCTCTGTATTCTTGTCACCTCTTCTCAATATCTTCTATTTCTGTTAAGTCCATACTGTATCTGTCCTTTATTGTGCCCATCTTTGCATGAAGTATTCCTTGATGTCTCTTATTTTCTTGATGAGATCTCTAGTCTTTCCTATTCTATTGTTTTCCTCATTTCTTTGCATTTTTCACTTAGGAAGGCTCTTTTATCTCTGCTCGCTATTCTTTGGAACTCTGCATTCAGATGGGTATATATTTAAGATCTTTTTTTGTATAGTTCTTCTCTGTATTCTTGTCACCTCTTCTCAATATCTTCTATTTCTGTTAAGTCCGTACTGTATCTGTCCTTTATTGTGCCCATCTTTGCATGAAGTATTCCTTGATGTCTCTTATTTTCTTGATGAGATCTCTAGTCTTTCCTATTCTATTGTTTTCCTCATTTCTTTGCATTTTTCACTTAGGAAGGCTCTTTTATCTCTGCTCGCTATTCTTTGGAACTCTGCATTCAGATGGGTATATATTTCCCTTTCTCCATTGCCTTTTGCCTCTCTTCTTTCCTCAGCCATTTGTAAGCCCTCCTCAGACAACCATTTTGCCTTTTCGAATTTCTTTTCCTTGGGGATGGTTTTGATCACTGCCTCCTGTACAATGTTATAAATCTCCATCCATAGTTCTTCAGGCACTCTGTCTATCAGATCTAATCCTTTGAGTCTACTTGTCACTTCCACTGTATATTTATCAGGGATTTGATATAGGTCTTACCTGAGTGGTCTAGTGGTTTTCTTTTGAGGTCCTTTCAACCAGTCCATTCTGAAGGAGATCAACCCTGGGTTTTCTTTGGAAGGAATGATGCTAAAGCTGAAACTCCAGTACTTTGGCCACCTCATGCGAAGAGTTGACTCATTGGAAAAGACTCTGATGCTGGGAGGGATTGGGGGCAGGAGGAGAAGGGGACGACCGAGGATGAGATGGCTGGATGGCATCACTGACTCGATGGACGTGAGTCTGCGTGAACTCCGGGAGATGGTGATGGACAGGGAGGCCTGGCATGCTGTGATTCATGGGGTCGCAAAGAGTCGGACACGACTGACTGACTGAACTGAACTGAACATATAAATGTTACCGTAGAATACACAGTTTTTTTGTGTCTGACTTATTTCACTTGGCATAAATATTTGAGGTTTATCCATGCGAAACTCCAGGACTTTGGCCACCTCATGCGAAGAGTTGACTCATTGCAAAAGACTCTGATGCTGGGAGGGATTGGGGGCAGGAGGAGAAGGGGACGACCGAGGATGAGATGGCTGGATGGCGTCACTGACTCGATGGACGAGAGTCTGAGTGAACTCCGGGAGATGGTGATGGACAGAGAGGCCTGGTGTGCTGCAGTTCATGGGGTCACAAAGAGTCGGACACGACTGAGCGACTGAACTGAACTGAACTGATGTTGTATCAGTAGTTCATTCCTATTTTATTGCTAAATGATGTCAATTGTATGGATACGTTAACGCTTATTTATGTATGGACATTTGAATTGTATTCTTTTGGCTAATATGAAAAATAATACTGTTGTTAGCATTTGTGTACAAGTCTTTGTGTGAACATGTTTTCGTTCCTTTAATTTAGATTCCCAGGAGTGGAATTGCTTGATTGTATGGCGTATTTTATGTTTAATTTTAAAGAAACTGCCAATATCTTTTTCAAACTGTCTGAGCCAGTTCTCTCCAGAAGCGTGTCAGTGATCCAGTTTCTCTGTGTCCTCACCAGTTTGGTCTTTTCTTTGATTTCAGATATCTCATTTTAGATTGTTTGCATCCTCTAATGAATAATTGGCTTCCCAGGTGGCACAGTGGTAAAGAATCCACCTGCCAATGCAGGAGATGCAAGAGACACAGGTTCGATCCCTTGGTCAGGAAGATCCTCTGGAGTAGGAAATGGAACCCCACTCCAATATTCTTGCATGGCAGAGCCTGGCAGTCCATGGGGTCACAAGGAGTCAGACCTGACTGATGGTGCACACACCTTTAAAGAATAGTGATGTCGATCATATGCTTACTAGCCATTCTTCTTCTTTGATAAAATGTCCATTGAGTTGTTTTGCCAATTTTTAAATTGATTTGTCTACTGATTGTTGAGTCGTAAGAGTTCTTTATGTATTTCACAGACAAGTCCTGTATCAGATATATGATTTACAGGTAATTTCTGCTAGTCTTTATTCCTCTTAGAAATTTCTTATTGGTGTCTTTTGTTGTGGAAAAGTTTTAGCTTTAAGTCCAGTTCATCAATTTTTTAATTTTATGGTTTGCGATTTTGATGTCAAGGTGTTAAGTGGTAGGATTGCTATAGTTTTTGAGTTCAGTGTCCCTACTGACTTCTATTTCTGAAAAATGAAAATAAAATAGAGTGTGAAAGATGTTGTGGGAGGATTTTCTTTCTAGGAAATATTAAGGAAAAAGAGGCTGTCTAAGCACTGGGATGTGTGCTTGTGAACTCCATGTTGGCCCCCGGATTAGTGGGTTAGAACAGTGGTGTCCAGGGACCATCTTGACTTCTTGTAATGCCTGGGTCTTTGTATTAATATTGGTTTTCATGAGAAAAATTATAAGAACCTCTGTAGAAGAAAAATACATCGTATGCAGTCACTGATCCTCCTAGCACTTTATGTTTTAACTCTAATACATATATGCTCAGTTATATAAAGAAAAAATGTTTTAACATTTTAAACACGTAAACATTTTTAACACCTCACTAGATTGTTCTGGTAAAAGTGTATTTCCAAGAATTCTGTGTTATAAAAAAGTCTTTAGGCTTTTTATTGTTTGTCTAGTTATTTAAGAGATACTAATGATCATTGAGCTCCTTTTTCAAAAGCAGGGTCTCGTATGATTTAACTTCACTTCTTGATGGCGTTATGAGGAGTCGGACACAGCTGAGCAACTGAATTGAACTGAACTTGAATTTCTTACACAAAGTGACACCATAGTATTGATTTGTTTTCTTGTTGTTGTCAACAAGCTCCCTGGTATTAATACAAGGATTGACTGATGCCTGTGAAAGTGAAAGTTGCTCAATCGTAGCCGACTCTTTGCGACCCCACCGACTGTAGCCTGCTAGGCTCCTCTGTCCATGGAATTCTCCAGGCAAGAATACTGGAGTGGGTTGCCATTTCCTTCTCCAGGGCATCTTCCCAACTCAGGGATCGAACCCAGGTCTCCCGAATTACAGGCAGATTCTTTTAGTCTGGGCCACCAGGGAAGCCCCTGACTGATGCCTGTAGCAGTTACCTTAGAGAGGTGTGAGGTGTTACAGCATGCGGTAGAGAATGCTTCTGTGGGAGAAGAATTAGCATCAAGACAGAGGTGTTGCCAGGAGGAAAATATACCTGTCCTCTGTGTCATCATCCCCTTATTCATTTCATTATACCAATATCACAGCTTGGCTGACCCCTTGGTCTTTGGGTGAGAGCTTTTTGCCAACTTTGATTTGATTTCTAGCTCTCCTGGTTACTAGTTGAATGACTGTGGACAGGCTCTTTGACCTTGTAAACCCTGCAGTTCCATTGCCCATAAAATGGAATAACTATATGTGCCTGTGCTGGGTTGTTTTAAGAGAAAATATACACAAGTCATCTAACATCGTGCTTAGCATATGGTGAATGCTTTATTGGAGATGGTTATTATTGTTAATTTTTTTTATCCTCTTGATTGTTTATGATTTGAAGGACTCTTACATACAGAAATATGAAGAAGGGAAAATTGAAGGTGGAACAAATAACCTGAGTACTATAATGAAACTTCAACTTGAAAAATGTATAATTGTTCAGATGCGAATTTATGCCTTTCTCTTCTCAATTTTTTTCTTCCTTTTACATTCTCAAAAATAGAACCTCTTAGAAGTTTGTGTGTGTGTGTTAGTCGCTCAGTAGTGTCTGACTCTTTGTGACCCTGTGGACTGTAGCCCGCCAGGCTCCTCTGTCCGTAGGATTCTCTAGTCAAGAATACTGGAGTGGGTTGCCATTGCGTTCTTCAAGGGATCTTCCCGACCCAGGGATCGAATCCTTGCAGGTGGATTCTTTACTGTCTGAGCCACAGGGGAAGCCTAAGAAGTCTAGAGACAAAAAGACCCTAGCATGAATGTAGTCTATATCTTGGAAAGATTTGAGTCTTCTGTAAAAAACTGGGGGGGGGGGGCTTTTAGATCTATGGATTTCCTGTATGCAAATCATTTTTTTTCTACCTCATGACCCTCAATACTTTCAGGTCTGAAAAGCTGAGACTCTTGCCTTTGCTTCCTTTGAAGTATCACTTTTGATAATGAGTAATTAACATTTTTAAGCCTAAACATGAAGCATGCTCTCTCAGTTCATTATTAAAAAGTGCAGATATCTTGCAGCTTTAACATAAAATCAAGTTATATTGTAATAGTCAAAGATCAACCATTGTCAGATACTCTAGTCATGAAGTGAATAGTTTGTCTCTTGATATGTGTCATTCATTATTAATGTGAACTATTTAATTATTTGCAGCTGTGCAAAAGATTTGTTTTCCTGTTTCTTTCAGATGAATGTTACTGAAAGTATAGAAATGGAAAAGATAAAATGATTCTCTTCTGTGTGTTCTCATGGTTAAAGTTCTTCATTTTCCTTCAACATATATTTTCCCCTCATAATTATACATCTCAATTTCAGACCTCAATTACAGATTTATCCATACTAAAATTAATAAGAACCTCTCCTTCTGAATATCTTGACTTATGAAATATTGTAAGGCATTTAATTCTCATATCTATCTACCATTTAAAATGCCACTGAATATCTTGACAACTAAGCCGTATTATGTGTTAGAAATATCCCCGATTTGTATGAATTTAATCTATGTGCAAGTCTTAAGTATTAAAATTAGTTAATGTAGTATGTGACCCATGGAAACAGGAACACGTGTATATCTAGAGATAGGGTAGGAGTGTTACTTACCTTGTCTGCATAGAATCCCAATGGTAATTTCAGTTGGCTTCATCTCAGATAGCTTTCTTTAACAATATCTAAAAGAGTGATTCTAATACTAAAAAAGGCATCAACATTCATCAGCTGCCTGCAGTATAAGATGTGCTACAATATATGTTGTATTCTGTCCTATTTTACTCATGAGTGTGTGTGTGTATGCGTGC
The DNA here is from genome assembly GCA_006408695.1 of Aepyceros melampus. Classification (NCBI taxonomy): domain Eukaryota; kingdom Metazoa; phylum Chordata; class Mammalia; order Artiodactyla; family Bovidae; genus Aepyceros; species Aepyceros melampus. The sequence goes on from SJXQ01003486.1 coordinate 61,613, forward strand.
ATGCTCAGTCATGTCCAACTCTTGCCAGCCCACGGGCAAAGTGGCACCATAGTGTAGATTTGTTTTCTTGCTATTGTCAGCAAGCTCCCTGGTATTTATATCAGGATTGACTGAGCCTGTGAAAGTGAAAGTTGCTCAGTTGTAGCCTGCTCTTTGCTACCCCATGGACTGTAGCCTGCCAGGCTCCTCTGTCCATGGAATTCTCCAGGCAAGAATACTGGAGTGGGTTGCCAATTCACTGTCCACTGATCTCCCCGACCTAGGGATTGAGCCCATGTCTATTGCATTTCCTACACTGGCAGGTGGATTCTTGACCACTGTGCCACCTGGTTAGCTCCCGTTTTATTCATACGTATGGCTAAAATATTTAAACCTCCCTTTGGTATGGAATGGTAAAGAAGCAGCTAAATAGCTCAGTGTGAAAACATATGTAGAAAATTAAAATGAAAATATTACGCTGATTTTGACATAATCAACCCCTTTTTCTGCCTAAGTACTGGTGCCCCTTTCCTACTCCTCAGCCTCACTTGGGTTCCTCTGGTCTTGATGCTTTTCTTTCCTTATTTACCTGCTTTGTGTTTCTCAGTCATTCTCTGTACCATTTTATCCTACATTCCATAAGAAGTCTTCCTAGACTTTCTATGTCTGACATAAAAGCCACTAGCACACTGTGGCTATTTGAGTTAAAATAAAATTAAAAATAATAAAAAAATTAAAGGTTCATTTACTGTATTTCAAGTTCGGTAGCCACATGGACATACTGGATAGAACAGAATAGACTGTCTTCATCATCACAGAAAGTTGAATTGGACAGCATTGCATTAAGCCAGTTGTGTCTTTATTAAAACTAATAGGCTAATTGGAGAATATCTTTGCTTCCTCTTCCTGAAAGTTCAAACTCTGGACTTCATTAACTCTCGTTTTGTTGTCTTACCTGCTTTTCAACATACTTTACTACTTTACTGCTCTGTGGAATGCTGGAAGTTAAGATTCTTCATTCTTCTCTATGAAATACAGTCACTGCTCTGTAACTTGCTTTGCTCCTTTAGCAGAACAAGTCTGAAGGATTATCTTTCCATTGAAGGATGCTTTTTTTTTGAAATACACCTTGGAATTTGATCTTTTAAAATGTTTTCATACTCAGTACTCCAGGAAAAAGAACTAGTGGGTCATATCATGTATTTCTTCTTGTAATTGAAATAAGACAAAGATGGGAGAGGTGCTTACTACTACAAGTGGCGTGATGGACATTGTTCTTTCTTAGCACTCATCAGCAGCAATTATAGTTTAATTAGCTCACTCATCAGTTCAGTTCAGGTCAGTCACTCAGTCATGTCTGACTCTTTGCAACCCCATGAACTGCAGCATGCCAGGCCTCGCTGTCCATCACCAACTCCCAGAGTTTACTCAAATTCATGTCCATTGAATCGGTGATGCCATCCAACCATCTCATCCTCTGTCGTCCCTTTCTCCTCCCTCCTTCATTCTTTCCAGCATCAGGGTCTTTTCCAATGAGGCAGTTCTTTGCATCAGGTGGCCACAGTATTGGAGTTTCAGCTTCAACATCAGTCCTTCCAATGAACACCCAGGACTGATCTCCTTTTGGATGGACTGGTTGGATTTCCTTGCAGTCCAGGGGACTCTCAAGAGTCTTCTCCAACACCACAGTTCAAAAGCATCAATTCTTCTGTGCTCAGCTTTCTTTATAGTCCAACACTCACATCCATACATGACCATTGGAAAAACCATAGCCTTGACTAGATGGACTTTTGTTGACAAAGTAATGTCTCTGCTTTTTAATATGCTGTCTGCTGCTGCTAAGTCACCTCAGTCGTGTCTGACTCTGTGCGACCCCATAGACAGCAGCCCACCAGGCTCCCCCATCCCTGGGATTCTCCAGGCAAGATCACTGGAGTGGGTTGCCATTTCCTTCTCCAACTATGCTGTCTAGGTTGGTCATAATTTTCCTTCTAAGGAAAAAGCGTCTTTTAATTTCATGGCTATAGTCACCATCTGCAGTGATTTTGGAGCCCAGAAAAATAAAGTCAGCCACTGTTTCCCCAACTGTTTGCCATGAATTGATGGGACCAGATGCCATGATCTTAGTTTTCTGAATGTTGAGCTTTAAGCTAACTTTTTCACTCTCCTCTTTCACTTTCATCAAGAGGCTCTTTAGTTCTTCACTTTCTGCCAGAAGGGTAGTGTCATCTGCATATCTGAGGTTATTTATGCTTTTCCTGAAAAAGGTCAGTTTTCATTCCAATCCCAAAGAAAGGCAATGCCAAAGAATGCTCAGACTACTGCACAATTGCACTCATCTCACATGCTATCAAAGTAATGCTCAAAATTCTCCAAGCCAGACTTCAGCAATATGTGAACCATGAACTTTCAGATGTTCAAGCTGGTTTTAGAAAAGACAGAGGAACCAGAGATCAAATTGCCAACATCTTCTGGATCATCGAGAAAGCAGGAGAGTTCCAGAACAAACATCTATTTCTGCTTTATTGACTATGCCAAAGCCTTTGACTGTGTGGATCACAAGAAACTGTGGAAAATTCTGAAAGAGATGGGAATACCAGACCACTTGACCTGCCTCTTGAGAAACCTGTATGCAGGTCAGGAAGCAACGGTTAGGACTGGACATGGAACAACAGACTGGTTCCAAATAGGAAAAGGAGTACGTCAAGGCTGTATATTGTCACCCTGCTTATTTAACTCATATGCAGAGTACGTCATGAGAAATGCTGGACTGGAAGAAACACAAGCTGGAATCAAGATTGCTGGGAGAAACATCAGTAACCTCAGATATGCAGTGCACTCATTAATATACTCAAAATATGAACAGTTTAACATGTTTAATTTATAAACACCACCTGGTGGATATCAATAGACCATCCATGATTCATTGGCCCTATTTTCAGATGCCTTGGAAATGACACAGATAATTTTATTTTGATTTAAAAATATTCTAATGAGCTTTATAATGCCTGCTATATTTGCAAGTAGAATAACTTTCTGGGGTGTCTAAAGGAAATAGGAGGCCATTTACATTGATTATTTAATGCAGAATTTTGTCTTCATGATACATTAATACTTTTGGAATTTGAGCCCAAGATTTTTGTTTCTTCTGGATGGTCTTGTATATTTGTTCCATTCGATTAGTACTGTATCCGTTTCAATTATCTTAAGTTGACTCCTAGGAAAGTTCCAATGACCTAAGCATTTTAATGTGCAAAGGAAACTGAGAAAACTGTGGTAAATAACTTCTAAGACATAGCAAATGGCACAAAGAATGGCTGTAAATGCTTTCTATCTATTTGTCCCTATGCAGCTGAGATTGAAATATATCAAGCTAGGCTGGAATTGCTACCACTTTAGTTATTAAACTTCACCATGCTGATGCTGCTATATTAAATGTCCTTGCAGGAGGAGACATCCAAGCAATTTGCACATTCTCGAGCAATTTTCAGGTACACAAAAGAAAGATAACTTGAAGATGTTTGTAAGATTAAAGTATTTCATTAAAAATGGCCTGTATGGAGCCACCCATAAATTTACAGATTTGATTGCACAAAAAGGTGATATGAGACAGTAAAATAGTGTCCTGTATTGAAAACTAGCTCTTGCAAAGCAATTCAAGACATGGTAGACAATTGGTACAGCATTTTGGGTCCTGAAAAAAAGAGTTTTGGGGAACAAGATTGTATGTAACCTGAAAGTGAAAACGTTAGTCGCTCAGACTTTTTGCACCCCTATGGACTGTAGCCTGCCAGGCTCCTCTGTCTTTGGAATTCTCCAGGCAAGAATGCTGGAGTGGGTTGCCATTCCTTTCTCCAGGCGATCTTTACAACCCAAATAGCGAACCTGGGTCACCTGCATTGCAGGCAGATTCTTTACCATCTGAGCCATCAGGGAAGCCGCGTGTGAAGTGAGGTTCATGTTGAGTGAGCAGTCAGTATTCCTGTTTTGCTTTAGGAAGCAGAGCCATAAAGTACTTAGAATTTATTAGTGTATTGAAATAGATTTTTCTGAATATATTCTTTAAATTTCTTCATTTTGGGGAGAAATGTCAATGTTTTCCTTCAAAGAAAATACTGCTTGCACAGGAATGGTATGTATTAAGCATAATGTTTGTGAAGTTAAACCATAATGATGGTCATTTGGTAAACTTTGTTCTCTAGACCGTGTTCAGGAAAAGAAAATAAAAATTCCATAGGAACCTAAAAGGTATGCTTAAGCTCAATGTACTCCTTCCTCTTTTCCTAAATGCGGGTTCCTGTCAGTTCTAGATTTTTGCTTTAAGCAATTACAGGAAACTTAAAGCTCATTATACTTTTCCAAAGAAATAGTGCTTTCAAAGGATGTTGAGTTTATTAACAAGGACCAAGGAGTTGTAACAAAATAGTAAAGATAACAAGATTAAGAATTTCAGCTAAAATTCACTGTGGTCTAAAATACTTGAAATATTGTATTTCTGTTAAATATTTAAGGAGTTTTAATACATTTTATTTTAAATACTCTCATAAAATTTGACATAGTTCAAATAAATATGCCAGGTAGAGTTGTTACAATGAATATTTGATTACCAGTAATTTCCTTTACCTGAGAGTTGAGCAGAATGTTTACTTGAGGAAGGATTTGAATTGTTCCTCTGGAATTTCTTTTCAGATTGATTATTCCCACAGAGTTGCATTTATTCACGTTATTTGAATTTCCCAACAGCTGAGCAAGAATGTTTTAATCTTTTCTATAGCTCAGTAGACCCAGTCTCAAAGAGTAATTCACTTACAGTACACATGTTTAATCAAAAATTTTATTGCAGTTTTCTTTTAAATGTACTCTCAGTCTAACATAAGAGATGTTATAATGTAATCTCATAGATGTTGAAGACCTGGATATAAAATTCATTTGGACCTGACCTTGTAGACTGGGAGCTGTCTGAAGTCACTTGGTGTGAAGATAAATCATTCACTTTGACAAACATGACTGTACTATCACAGGGTGGTAAGTTTGGGTCATTTCCAAATAAGGATGTGAGTAGGATTTTTTTGTGTCTCAAAATGTCGCTGCTACAGAACAGGACCCAATTTTGTACTCAGGTCTTCTGATTCCATGTTAAGGCCTGCTTCTAGTGTACATGTGATAAAAGTTAAGTGATTGCTTATCTTAAGTATTAGAATAATTTCATGGATCCTGTAATTTTAAGTTGTGATTATCCTTTTAAAATAGGAGACCTAAATGTTTGGAGACTTTCATTATTTTAGGTGTGAAAATTTTAGTGATTTGTTTTTCACTTTGTCCCTCTTCCCAGTAAAAAAAAAAAATTAATAAAACCTAGGAAGGGTAAATTAAAAAAAAGAAATTCTAATGGCAGAGAATGAGTCAGAGAGCCATACTTCTTTGCTACAGTATTCTGGCTGTAGAGCATGTATGTAAGTTGGGGAAAAGGTGACAAGATTATGGAAAAGATGTATATTAACCTCCAAACTTGAAGCTCTGATGGCATGCCTGTATCAGGATATACTAGGGTATGCTGCACAACAACCCCCAAATCTTGGCACTTTACAAAAATAAAAGTTTGTCTCTCACTCATAAAACATTGCTATTGTGATTCAGCTGCAACATCGCTTCACATTTTCTCCAGTCAATTCCATGCCTGTAAGGCAATAGAATATTGCTGGTCTTGTGGCAGAGAGAGGGTTAACTAACATCCAGTGTGCACTGATTCTCAAAGCCAGAGGTGGCACATATCACTTCTGCCTGCATTTCATTGGCTGAATTGCAGGGAGGGGCATCATGGAGGTTGCCACAGAATGAATATGGGGTGAAATGAACATGGCGCAGAAACTCAGTCCACCAAAACCCCCTTCTAACATCTTCAGTTTTTTCCCAGAATCACCAGAGGCAAAGGGACCTTTATTAATCTATTTTATGTTAGTGAAAAAGAATATGTATGAATATAGAAAATGTGTGTGTGTGCACATATGTGCCTACTGTATACCCATGTGTGTGTGTCCACATACACGTGCATACGTGAGTGTATGTTAATGTAACAGCTACCTTTTAAAAAAATAGTTTCTGGCTGCGCGGGGTCTTTTTTGCAGCCCGTGGGCCGCTCTCTAGACGTGGAGCGCAGGCTTCTCGTTGAGGCGGCGTCTCCTGCGGAGCACTGGTTCGAGGCTGCGGGCTTCAGTCCTCGCGGCACTCAGGCCCAGCAGTGGTGGGGCACGGGCTTGGTTTTCCACAGCATGTGGGATCTTTCTGGATCAAGGATGGAACCCGTGTCTTCTGCACTGGCAGGTGGAGTCTTTACCACTGAGCCACCAGGAAAGCCCACAGTTTCCTTTTTTGTTTTGATATTTACGTTTCTCATTCTTATTAAGACTCACTGCCTTTCATCACCAGTATTTACTGAGTGTTTACAGTGCACTAGGCACAGGAGGGCATAGAGTAGAAAAATATATCTGTGCTTCACATACACGTGCATACGTGAGTGTATGTTAATGTAACAGCTACCTTTTAAAAAAATAGTTTCTGGCTGCGCGGGGTCTTTTTTGCAGCCCGTGGGCCGCTCTCTAGACGTGGCGCGCAGGCTTCTCGTTGAGGCGGCGTCTCCTGCGGAGCGCTGGTTCGAGGCTGCGGGCTTCAGTCCTCGCGGCACTCAGGCCCAGCAGTGGTGGGGCACGGGCTTGGTTTTCCACAGCATGTGGGATCTTTCTGGATCAAGGATGGAACCCGTGTCTTCTGCACTGGCAGGTGGAGTCTTTACCACTGAGCCACCAGGAAAGCCCACAGTTTCCTTTTTTGTTTTGATATTTACGTTTCCATTCTTATTAAGACTCACTGCCTTTCATCACCAGTATTTACTGAGTGTTTACAGTGCACTAGGCACAGGAGGGCATAGAGTAGAAAAATATATCTGTGCTTTTGAGGAGTGTGCATTCAAAAAAAAAAATCTGTGTGTATGTACCTTTTTTAAAAAGAGGGAAGTTTTAGGTTCAAAGCAAAATTGAGGTGAAGGACACAGTTTTCCTATGTATCTCCTGAGCCCACACACCCATAGTCTCTCCCATTGCCAGTACTGCCTGCCAGACGGGTAAATTTATTCCAGTTGATGCACCTACATAGACACGTCATTATCGCTTAGTCTGTAGTTTAGGATTCACTCGTGGAGGTGAACACTGTGTGGGTCTGGACAGACTTATAAGAACATGTATTCATTGCTATGGTGTAGAGAGCGTTTCCCTGCCCTGAAAACCTTTTGTGCTTCACGTAGTCATCCTCCCCTCTGTTCTTCTAGTCCCTTGCAACCATTGATCTTTTTTAAATGTCTTTATCGTTTTGCCTTTTCCAGTAAGTCTTATAGTTAAAATCGCACAATATAGAGCTTATTCAGACTGGGTTCTTTCACTTAGTATTGTGATTTTTGATTCCTCCATGTCTTTTCATGGCTTAATAGTTTATTTCTGTGTAGCACTGTTGGGAAAGCATTGTCTGGATGTGCCAGAGTTTATCCATTCTCATATTGAAGGACATCTTAGATGCTTTCACTTTTTGGCAGTTATGAGTAAGGCTGATTTATGTGCCATTCTTTGTGTGGACATAAATTTTCAACTCGTTTTGGTAAATACTAAAGAGCCTGATTGTTGGATCTTGTGGTTGGGGCATGTTTAATTTTGTTAAAAACAAACAACAACAACAACAAAAAAAACCCACATAGAATTGTCTTCCAAAGAAGCTGTACCATTTTACCTTCCCACCAGTGAGTGAGAGTTTCTGTTACTCCACGACTTCACCAGCATTCGGTATTGTCAGTGTCTGGATTTTGGCCACTCTGATAGGTGTGTATCATGACTCATGATTGTTTTATTTTGCATTTCCTGGATGACATGTAACGTGGAGCATTTTTTCTTATTTATTTGCTATTTTTATATATTCTTTGGTGTAGTGTCCTTTAAGACCTTTCGTCAGTTTTTAAATTTTAGGTTGTTTCATTATTGTTGAAAGTTAATAGCCTTTTACTAGATATGTTTTTGGAAAATGTTTTCTGCCTGTCTCTGACTTGTCTTTGCATTTTCTTGACAATGTCTTGCTGAAAAAAATTTTTAGAGGTTTTGTTAAATGAAATCTAGCTCATCAGTTATTTAATTCATGGATCATGCTTACTGTATTGTATCTAAAAAGTCCCTTGCCAAACCCTGAATCATCTAGACCTTCCCTTAGGTTATCCTCTAGGACTTGCATAGTTTTGTGTTTTTCATTTAGGTCTGTGGTCTATTTTCAGTGAATTTCTGTGATGGGTGTAAATTAATATCTAGAGTCCTTCTTTTTTATTTTTGCTTGTGAATGTCCAGTTGTTCCAGAACCATTTTGGGGGAAAAAATAAATTTTTCCATTGACTAACTCTTTAAACTTTTATGTAATTTTAAGGGTTATAGTCCATTTACAGTTACTACAAAATATTGGCTCTATTCCTTGTCTTGTGCATCCTTGTGGCCTATCTTATACCCAGTGATTTGCACTTTCACTCGACTTCCCTGGTGGCTCAGACGGTAAAGCATCTGTCTACAATGCAGGAGACCCGGGTTCGAGCCCTGGGTTGGGAAGATCCCGGAGAAGGAAATGGCAATCCACTTCAGTACTGCTGCTGCTGCTGCTGCTGCTAAGTCGCTTCAGTCGTGTCCGACTCTGTGCGACCCCATAGATGGCAGCCCACCAGGCTCCCCCATCCCTGGGATTCTCTAGGCAAGAATACTGGAGTGGGTTGCCATTTCCTTCTCCAATGCATGAAAGTGAGAAGTCAAAGCGAAGTCGCTCAGTGGTGTCCAACACTTCGCGACCCCATGGACTGCAGCCTACCAGGCTCCTCGTCCATGGGATTTTCCAGGCAAGGGTACTGGAGTGGGGTGCCATTGCCTTCTCCGCACTTCAGTACTATTGCCTGGAAAATCCCATGGACAGAGGATCCTGGCAGGCTGCAGTCTATGGGGTCGCAAAGAGTCGGACAAGACTGAGCGACTTCACTTCACTTCGCTTTACCCCAATATTGCCCCTCCCTGCCTCTCCCCACTAGGAATTGCTGCTTTGTTCTCTGCATTTATGAATGTCTTTCTTTTTTGTTATATTCACTAGTATGTTGTACATTTTAGATTCCACATATAAGTGATATCATGTAGTATTTGTCTTTGACATATTTCCCTTAGCATATTGCCTCCCAAGTCCATCCGTGTTGCTGTAAATGGCAATATTTCATTCTTTTTGATGGCTGAGCAGTATTCCACTGTATACACCACATCATCTTTATCCATTCATCTGTTGATGGCCTTTTAGGTTTTTTCCTTGTCTTGGCTATTGTAAATAGTGCTGCTGTGAATATGGAAGGTGCATGTATTGTTCAAATTAGTCTACTGGCAGTTATTATCAAATATTGGCTATATTACAGATATATGCCCAGGAGTGAGATTGCTGGATCATATGGTAACTAGTTCTATTTTTAGTTTCTTAAGGACCCTCCATGCTGTTCTCCATAGTGGCTGCACCAGTTTACATTCTCACCAATAGTATAGAAAGATTCCCTTTTCTCCACACCTTCTCTGGCATAACATGGCATTTTTATTTGATTATTTCTGCAAAGTACTTAGGAAATATTCTGTAGGGTAAGCTTTGCTCACCCCATCCTTCGAGAATAGAAGACAGAGATTATAAAGATTATTTAATGGCAACTCTGTATTAGCCATTATACGACATTTTTTTAGACTTAGTAACAGACTTTTCATTATGTATTGATATACTTGAACAAGATGCGAAATTTCAGATACAGAGCTTAGATACTGATTTCCACCAGATTCACACAGTGCAGGTAGCAAGTAGCATATACACTAGGGCACCATAGATCTGGCCCAAGTTTCTTGTTCAGTTCAGTTGCTCAGTCATGTCTGACTGTTTGAAACCCATGGACTACAGCACGCCAGGCCCCCTGTCCATTATCAACTCCTGGAGTTTACTCAAACTCATGCCCATTGAGTTGGTGATGCCATCCAACCATCTCATCCTCTGTTGGCCCCTTCTCCTCCCACCTTCAATCTTTCCCAGCATCAGGGTCTTTTCCAATGTTCTTTGCATCAGGTGGCCAACGTATTGGAGTTTCAGCTTCAATATCAGTCCTTCCAATGAATATTCAGTACTGATTTCCTTTAGAATGGACTGGGTGGATCTCTTGCAATCCAAGGGACTTTCAAGACTCTCCAACACCACAGTTCAAAAGCATCAGTTCTTCGGCACTCAGCTTTCTTCACAGTCCAACTCACATCCATACATGAGTACTGGAAAAACCATAGCTTTGACTAGATGGACCTTTCTCAGGAAAGTAATGTCTCTGCTTCTTAATATGCTGCCTAGGTTAGTCATAGCTTTTCTCCCAAGGAGCAAGTGTCTTTTAATTTCTTGGCTGCAGTCACCATCTGCAGTGATTTTGGAGCCCCCCCAGATAAAGCTTTCCCCCCATCTATTTGCCATCTGTTTCCCCATCTATTTGCAATGAAGTGATGGGACCAGGTGCCATGATCTTAGGTTTCTGAATGTTGAGCTTTAAGCCAACTTTTTCACTCTCCTCTTTCACTTTCGTCAGGAGGCTCTTTAGTTCTTCTTCAGTTTCTGTGGTAAGGGTGGTGTCATCTGCATATCTGAGGTTGTTGATATCTCTCCCAGCAATCTTGATTCCAGCTTGTGCTTAGTCTAGGCCAATGTTTCTCATGATGTACTCTGCCTATAGGTTAAATAAGCAGGGTGACAGTCTTGATGTACTCCTTTCCCAATTGGTTTTTTTTTTTTTCTTTTCCTTTTCCAATTTGGAACCAGTCTGTTGTTCCATGTCCAGTTCTAACTGTTGCTTCCTGACCCGCATACAGATTTCCAAGGGGCAGGTCAGGTAGTCTGGTATTCCCATCTCTTGAAGAATTTTCCACAGTTTGTTGTGATCTACAAAGTCAAAGGCTTTGGCATAGTCAATAAAGCAGATGTTTTTCTGGAACTATCTTGCTTTTTTGATGATCCAACAGATGCTGGCATTTTGATCTCTGGTTCCTCTGCCTTTTCTAAAACCAACTTGAACATCTGGGATTTCATGCTTCATGTACTGCTGAAGCCTGGCTTGGAGAAATTTTTGAGCATTACTTTGATAGCGTGTGAGATGAGTGCAATTGTGTGGTAGTTTGAGCATTCTTTGGCATTGCCTTTCTTTGGGATTGGAATGAAAACTGACCTTTTCCAGTCCTGTGGCCACTGCTGAGTTTTCCAAATTTGCTGGCATATTGAGTGCAGCACTTTCACAGCATCATCTTTCAGGATTTGAAACAGCTCAACTGGAATTCCATCACCTCCACTTAGCTTTGTTCGTAGTGATGCATCCTAAGGCCCATTTGATGTCACATTCCAGGATGTCTGACTCTAGGTGAGTAATCACACCATTGTGATTATCCGGGTCCTGAAGATATTTTTGTATAGTTCTTCTGTGTATTCTTACCATGTCTCCTTAACCTCTTCTGCTTCTGTTAGGTCCATACCATTTCTGTCCTTTATTGAGCCCATCTTTGCATGAAATGTTCCCTTGGTATCTCTAATTTTCTTGAAGAGATCTCTAGTCTTTCCCATTCTGTTCTTTTTCTCTGTTTCTTTGCATTTATCACTGAGGAAGGCTTTCTTATCTCTCCTTGCAGTTCTTTGGAATTCTGGATTCAAATGGGTCTATCTTTCCCTTCTCCGTTGCTTTTTGCTTTTCTTCTTTTCACAGCTATTTGTAAGACCTCCTCAGACAACCATTTTCCATTTTTGCATTTCTTTTTCTTGGGGATAGTCTTGATCTCTTTCTCCTGTACAGTGTCACAAACTTACATCCATAGTTCTTCAGACAGTGTCTATCAGATCTAATCCCATGAATTATTTCTCACTTCCACTGTATAACAATAACAGATTTCATTTAGATCATTCCTGAATGATCTAGTGGTTTTCCCTACTTTCTTCAATTTAAGTCTGAATTTGGCAGTAAGGAGTTCATGATCCGAACCACAGTCAGCTCCCGGTATTGTTTTTGCTGACTGTATAGAGCTTCTCCATCTTTGGCTGCAAAGAATATAATCAGTCTGATTTCAGTGTTGACTGGTGATGTCCATGTGTAGAGTCTTCTCTTGTGTTGTTGGAAGAGGGTGTTTGCTATGGCCAGTGTGTTCTTTTGTCACAGCTCTGTTAGCCTTTGTCCTGCTTCATTCTGTATTCCAAGGCCAAATTTGCCTGTTACTCCAGGTGTTTCTTGACTTCCTACTTTTGCATTCCAGTCCCCTATAATGAAAAGGACATCTTTTTCGGGTGTTAGTTCTATCTGGAAGGTCTTGTAGGTCTTCATAGAACTGTTCAACTTCAGCTTCTTCAGCTGGTCAGGGCATAGACTTGAATTACTATGATATTGAGTGGTTTCCCTTGGAGACATTCTGTCATTTTTGAGATTGCATCCAAGTACTTCATTTCAGACTCTTTTCTTGAGTATGATGGCTACTCCATTTCTTTTAATGGATTCTCGCCCACAGTAGTAGATATAATGATCATCTGAGTTAAGTTCACCCATTCCAGTCCATTTTAGTTTGTTGATTTCTAAAATGTGATGTTCACTCTTACTATCTCCTGTTTGACCACTTCCAACTTACCTTGATTCATGGACATAACATTCCAGGTTCCTATGCACTGTTGCTCTTTAGAGCATCAGACTATACTTCCATCACCAGTCATATCCACAACTGGATATTGTTTTTGGTTTGGCTCCATGTCTTCATTCTTTCTGGAATTGTTTCTTCACTGATCTTGTGTAGTATATTGGTCTACTACCACCTGGGAAGTTCATCTTTCAGTGTCCTATCTTTTTATCTTTCAAACTGTTCATGGGGTTCTCAAGGCAAGAATACTGAAGTGATTTGCCATTCCCTTCTCCAGTGGGCCATGTTTTGTCAGAACTCTCCACCATGACCCACCCATCTTGAGTGGACATACCCGGCATGGCTCATGATTTCATTGAGTTAGACAAGGCTGTGGTCCATGTGATCAAATTGTTTAGTTTTCTGGCGTTGTGGTTTTCAGTATGTCTGCCCTCTGATGGAGAAGAATGAGGTTTATGGAAGCTTCCTGATGGCAGAGACTGACTGAGGGGGAAACTGGGTATTGTTCTGATGGGTGGCACAATGCTCAGTTCAGTTCAGTCACTCAGTCATGTCCGACTCTTTGTGACCCCATGAATCGCAGCACGTCAGGCCTCCCTGTCCATCACCAACTCCCGGAGTTTACTCAAACTCACATCTATCGAATTGGTGATGCCATCCAGCCATCTCATCCTCTGTCGTCCCCTTCTCCTCCTGCCCCCAACCCCTCCCAGCATCAGGGTCTTTTCCAGTGAGTCAACTCTTCGCATGAGGTGGCCAAAGTACTGGAGCTTCAGTTTTAGCATCATTCCTTCTAAAGAAGTCCCAGGGTTGATCTCCTTCAGAATGGACTGGTTGGATCTCCTTGCCATCCCAGGGACTCTCGAGAGTCTTCTCCAACACCACAGTTCAAAAGCATCAATTCTTCTGCGCTCAGCCTTCTTCACAGTCCATCTCTCACATCCACACATGACCAAAGGAAAAACCATAGCCTTAAATCTTTAAACCAATTTTCTGTTTATGGGTGGGGCTGTGTTCCCTCCCTGTTATTTCCTGGGGCCAAACTATGGTGGAGGTAATGAAGATAATGGTGACCTCCTTCAGGAGGTCCGATGCATGCACTGATACACTCAGTGCCCCTAATCCTGTAGCAGGCCACTGCTGACCCACACCTCCACTGGAGACTCTGGACACTCATGGGAAAGTCTGGGTCAGTCTCTTGTGGGGTCACTGCTTATTTCTCCTGGGTCCTGGTGCACACAAGCTTCTGTTGTGCCCTCCAAAAGTCTGTTTCCCAGTCCTGTGTAAGTTCAGGCAGCTCTATGGTGGGGTTAATGGGGACCTCGTCCAAGAGGGCTTAGGCCATACCCGAGTCTGCTGCACCCAGAGCCCCTGCCCTGGGGCAGTCTACTGCTGACCCACACCTCCACAGGAGACACCCAGACACAGTTCTGGCTCAGTCTCTGGGGTCTCTGGGTCTTGGTGCACACGAAGTTTGTTTGAGCCTTCTGAGCATCTCTGGCAGGTATGGGGCTTGATTCTAAATGTGAGTTTGCCTCTCCTACCATCTTGCTGGGGCTTCTCCTTTGCCCTTGGACGTGAGGTATCTCCGCACAGCTGCTCCAGGGCCATGCAGCTGCTGCTTCAGCACCTACTGTCTGTCTGTGTTGGGAAGGAATGTATTGGAATGTAAGCCTTGCCACTTTCTAGCTGTGTGGCCTTCGTCAGGTTATGTCATTCCCTATTGTATTTTCCACCTTTGTATAAGGTGGGTGATAATTACATCTACTGTAGAGAACTTTTGTAAGAATTAGTGCATGTGAAGTGCTTCCTGCTAGGACTGCTGTGTAGTGATTGCTTAGTAAACGAGATGTCAGCCATCATTTAAACCCAGATACACCCATTCTTTCCATCTGATAGACCATGCTGGTTTTGAGGAGGGAAACAGCTGCAGTGATTTAGGCCTGGTTATATTTGAATGTGTGGATCACAATAAACTGTGGAAAATTCTGAGATGGGAATACCAGACCACCTGACCTGCCTATGGAGAAACCTATATGCAGGTCAGGAAGCAACAGTTAGAACTGGACATGGAACAACAGACTGGTTCCAAGTAGGAAAAGGTATGGGAAGAGTCAGAATTGGAGATGATCTCATCTCCATTCAATGATCCTCAGCTTGGCTGTGTGTGGGTGTCACCTGAGACATTGTCTGATATCCTGGTGCTGGATCTCAATCCAGAGTCCCATGCAATGCATTTGGTTACATTCTGGGCATTTCAGTTTGTAAACTTTCTTCAAGTGATTCTGGTAATCAGTCAAGACTTAAAACCACCATGATACCTGGATGGTTACCTATGTGATGGCAAGGCTCTTCTTTTTTCCCATCTCTTACACTGGACTGGAAGAAACACAAGCTGGAATCAAGATTGCCGGGAGAAATATCAATAACCTCAGATATGCAGATGACACCATCCTTATGGCAGAAAGTGAAGAGGAACTAAAAAGCCTCTTGATGAAAGTGAAAGAGGAGAGTGAAAAAGTTGGCTTAAAGCTCAACATTCAAAAAACGAAGATCATGGTATCTGGTCCCATCACTTCATGGGAAATAGATGGTGAAAGAGTAGAAACAGTGTCAGATCTTATTTTTGGGGGCTCCAAAATCACTGCAGATGATGATTGCAGCCATGAAATTAAAAGATGTTTACACCTTGGAAGAAAAGTTATCATCAACCTAGATAGCATATTCAAAAGCAGAGACATTACTTTACTGACTAAGGTCCGTCTAGTCAAGGCTATGGTTTTTCCAGTAATCATGTATGGATGTGAGAGTTGGACTGTGAAGAAGGCTGAGTGCTAAAGAATTGATGCTTTTGAACTGTGGTGTTGGAGAAGATTCTTGAGGGTCCCTTGGACTGCAAGGAGATCCAACCAGTCCATTCTGAAGGAGATCAACCCTGGGATTTCTTTGGAAGGAATGATGCTAAAGCTGAAGCTCCAATACTCTGGCCACCTCATGCAAAGAGTTGACTCATTGGAAAAGACTCTGATGCTGGGAGGGATTGGGGGCAGGAGGAGAAGGGGACAACCGAGGATGAGATGTCTGGATGGCATCACGGACTTGATGGATGTGAGTCTGAGTGAACTCGGGAGATGTGATGGACAGGGAGGCCTGGCGTGCTGCGATTCATGGGGTCGCAAAGAGTCAGACACAACTAAGCGACTGAACTGAACTGAACTGAACATCCCTCACCCCTGCCCCCATATTTAGAATAATATCTGATGTAATGCTTAATTAAGAAAGGAATTGAAGGAGGGAAGGAGACCAAGAAGGGAAGGAGACCAGGAAGAGAGGGTGGGAAATGAATGAACATTTCAAAATATATGTCCCTCTGTTTCCATTTATACTTCTATCTCTAAGTAAAATAGTTTGCCCTTGCCTCTAGTATAGATATAAAGCCTACTATCTTGCAGTTATGGCTTCCTAGGTAGAACAGTGGTGGAGAATCTGCCTGCCATTGCAGAAGACACAAGAAATGTGAGTTCCATTCCTGGTTCAGGAAGATCCCCTAGAGGAGGAAATGGCAACCCACCCCAATATAACTGCCTGGAAAATTCTATGGACAGAGGAGCCTGGGGGGGCTACAGTCCATGGTTGCAAAGAGTCAGACATGATTGAATGAGCATGCATGAACACTGTAGTTACAGGATCTCTCTCTCCTTCTGTCTCTCTCTGTCTCTTATCTCTGTCTCTCTCTCTCTCTCTCTATCTACCACCCCCTAGGGGTTGGATGTGCTCATGTTTACCCACCTCAATATAACTCACAGCTTCCTTGGCAGATTGTCTAAATCTTGTGAAAATCCATTGACCAATAGAATATCATCTGAAATTATATATGCAAGTTAAAGATAAGTCCTCAGAGACAAACCAGGTTGCATTTCACCTTCCCTTTTCCCCTTCGAGGGTTAGAACATAGACACAGAGTTTGTGAGCCAGTCTCAAAACTGCAAATGAAAGCAGCACACCTTGGGAAGATAAAGCAATAAAATAATACTATGTTTGTCATATTTTGGCCATATAGAAAAAATAGTCACATAAAACTAGCTTCCCTCCAGACCAAAAAAATAAATAAATAAATGTTATTGTCCATATCATTCAGGAGATAAAGAATGAATGTATATTTTATTTAATAGCCAGCCAGCAAAAGTAGCATTAGTAAAAAAAAAAACAGTGTTATATAATAATTCATTGTAGGTTTCCCTCTAATAGTTGAACATCAATTCTCTGGAAAGCTTATGCATTGGAGGCCAATTTAGCATACAAAATATTATATTTTTATTATAGAATCTTATACTACTTCATGATCATATGCCAAATCATATTTGATATCAATTGAGCAAAAGATGAGTGGTGCCAGTGGTAAAGAACCTGCCTGCTGAATGTATATTTTATTTAATAGCCAGCCAGCAAAAGTAGCATTAGTAAAAAAAAAAACAGTGTTATATAATAATTCATTGTAGGTTTCCCTCTAATAGTTGAACATCAATTCTCTGGAAAGCTTATGCATTGGAGGCCAATTTAGCATACAAAATATTATATTTTTATTATAGAATCTTATACTACTTCATGATCATATGCCAAATCATATTTGATATCAATTGAGCAAAAGATGAGTGGTGCCAGTGGTAAAGAACCTGCCTGCCAATCCAAGACACGCAAGAGAGGCAGGTCCCCAGGTTGGGAAGAAGATCCCATGGAGGATGAAACGGTAGTCCATTCCAATATTCGTGCCTGGCAAACCTCATGGACAGAGGAGCCTGGCAATTTACAGTCCATGTGGCCGCAAAGGGTTGAACATGACTAAGCAGGCACACAAGAACATACATACACTCACGAGCAAGAGATGAAAACAGATGTTGCACACCCCATGAGTGTTCACTCCACATCTTAAAAGGAGTAAGCTATGGCAGAGCATTTGTTATAACTTTCCAATATTCGTGCCTGGCAAACCTCATGGACAGAGGAGCCTGGCAGGTTACAGTCCATGTGGCCGCAAAGGGTTGAACATGACTAAGCAGGCACACAAGAACATACATACACTCACGAGCAAAAGATGAAAATGGATGTTGCACACCCCATGAGTGTTCACTCTACATCTTAAAAGGAGTAAGCTATGGCAGAGCATTTGTTATAATGTTGAGATCCTTGTTTTTCTCCTGTGCATTTACCCTCCAACAACCTAATGCTTCATTTCACCAAATGTTCATGAACTTCAGGTAACAGATGGATACGGAAAATGCTTTAGCTGCTCTAAAAAGGAGTTTTGGAGTTATTCTCAGGATATAGTTATTTTTCTCTTTAAATCAAGAGTATTTAAACTCTTTAAGAACAAGAAAAAAAAAAGAAAAGAAAAAATCAGGATATGTGAAAAAAGAGTGGATAAGCATCACACCAGCTGGCACACTCAGGCCTTCAGTTGTTAAATAAGCTTGTGGGAATCCTTTTCGTCTCTAAAATGACAACTATTCCTGCTGGGTAAAATTAAATGTGCTAAGGCACCAAAGCCCGCTGGACCCTTCATGTGTCTGTACCTACAAACTTTTGCTACATTCAGGTCAGTGAAGTGGGGAAAATGCCACATAGCTTCACTCACTCAAAAGTAGCTTCCAACAGTTCACTTTACATTTTACCTGAAATACAAATGTCATTGACAGAATAATGCCTTCCACCTCCAAAGGCCTCCATGTTCTAATCCCTCAAACCTGTGTGCATGTTATGTAACATGGCAGCAAGGGGCTTTACAGATGTGATTAGATGAGGATTTTGAGATGAAGAGAGTTTAGTGCATTAGACAGGTGGGACCAAGATAATCACAGGCATCCTTATAAGAGGAAGGACAGAGTGTCCGGGTCAGGGAAAAAGATGTGACTATGGAAGAAGAGGTTGGCGGGATGGAGGTTGCAAGCCAAGGAATGTTGGCAACCACTAATAACTGCAAAAAGTAACCATACTGCAACCCTGCTGACACCTGATTTTAAATCAGTGAAAGCTATTTCTGACTTCTTACAGCTAGAATTCTAAGACAACATTTTTGTGTAGTCTGAAGCTGATATATGGTGATTTGTTAAACCAGCAATAGTAAAGTATCTTTTATGGAAAAACATATAAGTAAAGCTATTATTTTTATTTCATACAAGTAATTATTTTCTTGTTTGGAGATAAAAATATAAATTTTAGAATGTAGTTAAATCACATTATATTTGCTAATAAGTACGTCAAAGAAGTAACTACAAAAAGAAAAAATCACCTCTTGATGAGGGTGAAAGAGGATATAAAAATGCTGGCTTAAAATTCAACCTTCAAAAAAGTAAGAACATATCATTTGGTCCCATCACTTCATGGCAAATTGTTGTTGTTGAGTCACTCACCCACGTCCAACTCTGTGACCCCCATGAACTGCAGCATGCCAGGCTTCCCTGACCTTCACTATCTCCCAGAATTTACTCAAATTTAAGTCCATTGAGTCGGTGATGCCATCCAACCATCTCATCCTCTGTCGTCCCCTTCTCCTGCCTTCAATCTTTCCCAGATCAAGGTCTTTTCCAGTGAGTTGGCTCTTCGAATCAGGTGGCCAAAGTATTGGAGCATCAGTAAGAATCAGTCCTTCTAGTGAATATTCAGTGTTGATTTCCTCTAGATTGACTGGTTGATCTCCTTGCAGTCCAAGGGACTCTAGAGTCTTCTCCAACACCATAGTTCGAAAGCATCAGTTCTTCGGTGCAGTGCCGAAGCTGAAGCTCCATACTTCCAACCATCTCATCCTCTGTCGTCCCCTCCTCCTGCCTTCAATTTTTCCCAGATCAAGATCTTTTCCAGTGAGTTGGCTCTTCGAATCAGGTGGCCAAAGTATTGGAGCATCAGTAAGAATCAGTCCTTCTAGTGAATATTCAGTGTTGATTTCCTCTAGATTGACTGGTTGATCTCCTTGCAGTCCAAGGGACTCTAGAGTCTTCTCCAACACCATAGTTCGAAAGCATCAGTTCTTCGGTGCAGTGCCGAAGCTGAAGCTCCATACTTCGGCCACCTGATCTGAAGAGCTGACTCACTATAAAAGACTCTGATGCTGGGAAAGAGCAAAGGCAGGAGAAGGGCATTACAGAGGATAAGGTTACTGGACGGCATCACCGACTCATTGGACACGAGTTTAAGCACACTCTGGAGAGAGTGAAGGATAGGGAAACCGGGAGTGCTACCGTCCATGGGGTCACAAAGAGTCAGACATGATTTAATGATTGAAGAACTACATAAAATACGATGAAGTGGTTTATGAAAATAAAGTATTTTCAGTAAAGAATTTATGTGTTACATTTTATAAGATTAAGGTATGTAAGAAAGAAATCTGTCTTAGTTTCTCAATCAGCAGTAATATTTTGTGTGCATGCATGCTCAGTCACTTCAGTTGTGTCTGACCCTTTGCCACCCTACAGACCATAGCCCACCAGGCAGGTCTGTCCATGGTATTCTCCAGACAAGAAAACTGGAGTGGGTTGCCATGACCTCCTCCAGGGGATCTTCCTGACCCAGGGATAGAACCTGCATCTCTTATGTCTCCTGCATTGGCAGGCAGGTTCTTTACCACTAGCGCCACCTGAGAACTCCAACAATATTTTATTTTCATGTAAAATTGAGATATGAATTATATATTTCTTTTATATAAGTATTGGCAAGCTCAAAGAGGAATACTATGCATTCATTTTTTTTTTATTCTGCAGTAAATAATTAGTCCACAGTTTTCTCCTCTACTCTATAGATCAACAGGGTCAAGAGCTGTTTTATTTTTTTCTTAAAAGGGAATTCTGAATTTTAGAAACTATAACCATGGCCGCATCAATCTAGTTATTTTGAAAAAACATTGAGTGTGTGAGAGATGTCAATAGAGTTTTACTTTCAAAAATAAAAAGATAAATTCAATTTGGTACTTGATCTTAAGCATATTGCTTTCTATTAGTAGTGAGAAGACATATGCACAGAAAACATTGTTGACAATTGAATATATATGGTTTGTCATACCAAGAGAATTTATGTGGACTTTGAAATGTTAATAATAAGCATTTGAAGAAGTGTCATATGCTACTTAAGTTGATTACATTATTTTTAATCTTTTACTAGATTATTTCATTTTTTCCCATGGTAAACATCCTCCCCTAAAAACAGAAAGAATATAAAATTCTTGCAACATATTTCTGTTTATTTGGTATGAAGATTGTTTCAAACAGTAAATATGATTCTGGTAATTTGCCATGAAATTCACTGGCATCAAGTGTTCATTTTCCTATCTTTTTTCTTGTAAATGCAATTTTTTTTCCTGAAAAACAGAAAAAATGTCAATGCATAAGTTTGCTGCTCTTCTGAAAATTTTAACCAGAACTCAGTGTTAAGTTGAATAAAATTGAACTAAAGTATCCTCTATAACTTATAACAAGTTATTTGAGCATACCTTCTTAGATAAAGTCTGATTTTTAATATGTTAAATAGATTTTCTATTACATAGGTTGGCTGGAAACTCATCAAACATTTACCAGAATTGTTATAATGACATTTTCATACAAAAGATCACATAATCAACCCAGGAGCTCTTGCCGTGTTTACCTGAAAGGAAAATGATGACTTTTTTCCAAGTAATTTAACTTTGAAACTTGGGGGATTGATGTTCCCTGGACAAAAGGGTTTATATTTCATACACTGGCATCATATCCAGTGAATAAAAGTAAGACAGGGTGATTTTTTTTTAATTTTTAGCTTGATTAGGAATCACTGAGTATGTCTCAAGCCCCAGTTATTGAAATGGCAATGGAGGAATTCTTTGTGCCTGAGAGGATAAGATTGATGTATTTATGGAATTAGGGATATAGAACACAATAGATTTAGACTGAAATATTTAAGAGAAACCATTCAGGAAAATAATGGAGGAAGATCAGGTCTGGGCTAGATATTGAATCTCTCTGGGTTTGGATCATCCAAATCTGGACTCCTGTTTTTTGGTAGGTCCAAGACTCATTGCTTTCAAGTCTCTTATTGTGGTGAACATGAAATAGATTATCGATAGGAGAATATTAGTGATGTAAATATCTGGGCCAGAAAGCAGGGGGGAAATTAAAGAAGGCTCACAGATACAATGGCCAGTCCTTGAGCAGGAAACTGACCTTTTAAAGGAGTACAGCTCCAGGAGAGGAAACCCCATAGAGTCCTCCTGGAGGAGCATTGAACAGAAAGGGAAAATTCAGTTCAGTTCAGTCGCTCAGTCGTGTCTGACTCTTTGCGACCCCATGAATCACAGCACACCAGGCCTCCCTGTCCATCACTAACTCCCAGAGTTCACTCAGACTCATGTCCATCGAGTCCGTGATGCCATCTAACCATCTCATCCTCGGTCATCCCCTTCTCCTCCTGCCCCCAATCCCTCCCAGCATCAAAGTCTTTTCCAATGAGTCAACTCTTCGCATGAGGTGGCCAAAGTACGGGAGCTTCATCTTTAGCATCATTCCTTCAAAGAAATCCCAGAGTTGATCTCCTTCAGAATGGACTGGTTGGATCTCCTTGCAGTCCAAGGGACTCTCAAGAGTCTTCCCCAACACCACACTTCAAAAGCATCAATTCTTCAGCACTCAGCCTTCGTCACAGTCCAACTCTCACTTCCATACATGACTACTGGAAAAACCATAGCCTTGACTGGACAGGCCTCAGTCAGCAGAGTAATCTCTCTGCTTTCGAATATACTATCTAGGTTGGTCATAACTTTTCTTCCAAGGAGTAAGCGTCTTTTAATTTCATGGCTGCAGTCACCATCTGCAGTGATTTTGGAGCCCCAAAAAATAAAGTCTGACACTGTTTCCACTGTTTCCCCATCTATTTCCCATGAAGTGATGGGACTAGATGCCATGATCTTCATTTTCTGAATGTTGAGCTTTAAGCCAACTTTTTGACTCTCCTCTTTCACTTTCAACAAAAGGCTTTTTAGCTCTTCACTTTCTGCCATAAAGGTGGTGTCATCTGCATATCTGAGGTTATTGATATTTCTCCCGGCAATTTTGATTCCTGCTTATGTTTCTTCCAGTCCAGCATTTCTCATGATGTACTCTGCATATAAGTTAAATAGGCAGGGAAAATTAAGAAGATAAAAATGCTAGTTTAAGCACAGAGCGTTTAAAGATCAAGAAAGACTGTATCTTGAGGAACACAGGATAAAGTCATTGGAGCTCTTGGAATTCCAGGAAATATGCATTTGGAAACATCAGCACCATCACTTCAGCAGTCCACTGGGGGTTTTTTGAGTCCCAACTTGAACAAATGTGGGTCTGAGCAATAAACTTTCCCAGGAAGCAGATTTCACAGGTCTAAGAGAAGATAGCCTAGACAGTGTATTGAAAAGCAGAGACATCACTTTGCCAACAAAGGTCTGTCTAGTCAAAGCTATGGTTTTTCCGGTAATCATGTATGGATGTGAGAGTTGAACCATAAAGAAGACTGAGCACCAAATAATTGATGCATTTGAACTGTGTTTCTGGAGAAGATTCTTGAGAGTCCCTTGGACTATAAGGAGATCAACCAGTCAAGCATGAAGGAAATCAACCCTGAATATTCACTGGAAGGACCGAGGCTGAAGCTCCAGTACTTTAGCCACCTGATGGCAAGAGCCAACTCATTGGAAAAGACCTCGATGCTGGCAAAGATAGAAAGCAGGAGAAGAAGTGATGACAGAAGAGGAGATGGTTGGATGGCGTCACCAACTCAATGGACATGAGTTTTAGGAAACTCCAGGAGATGGTGAAGGACTAGGAAGCCTGGCGTGCTGCACTTCATGGGGTCACAAAGGAATCGCACGTGACTGAGCAACTGAACAATGAAGAGAAGGTATGGGAAGTTGTGACCACAAACTTATTGTCAAAGCTAGGAATGCTTGCTTAAGGGAGAATAGCCTTGCTGTCACTCAAATGAATCACCAGTCCAGGTTCGATGTATGATACAGGATGCTTGGGGCTGGTGCAATGGAATGACCCAGAGGGATGGTATGGGGGAGGGAGGTGGGAGAGGGGTTCAGGAAGGGGAACACATGTATACCTGTGGTGGATTTATGTTGATGTATGGCAAAACCAATACAATATTGTAAAGTAATTAGCTTTCAATTAAAATAAATAAATTTATATTTAAAAAAATAAAACACACTTTATACACATTAAAAAAAAGAAGCTCACACAGAGAAGTTCTGGGTTTCAGAAACAAGAAGCTCAAAGGGAAAATGGAAAATAAATGCTTTGATTAAGTCAAAAGGAAATAAAAGGCATTTCAATCAAGCCTGTTGATAGGAGTTGGCACCATGTAAATTTCTAAACTTTGAAGAATAATTGCCAACACTTATCAAGTGCTTGCTGTGGGTTGATCACTGCTCTGTTTCACAGGGATTAGCTCATTTAACTCTCATAACATTCTGATAAAGTGAGAGGCATTTTTAATATTTTTTCTACAGATGGAAAAATTCAGACCCTGAGAGCAAGTAACTTGCCCAAAGTCACACAGAAAATAAGAGGAAGAGCTGAGATACAGGCCCACAGGGTCTGGCTTCAAAGACAGCACTCTAATTACCATATACAAGACAAGGAAGGAATGAGTTCACAACAGAGGAGGTAGTTTTCCTGCCCTGCTATGAGATTTGCAAGGTGTCATGTTAAAATCTATCAAGAGAAATCTTTCCCTAAATAAGCTATATATTCTAGAAAACTCATAAGCTGACATCTTCAAAGACTGAAAAGAAGGTATTCTCTTCTTGGGGGTGTCAGACACTGTGTATGACCAACCCTATATCTTATTCATCCTCTCCCTACACTCTTCCCATCCCAAGATAGTCATGTAGCATCATTCCAACCAATGAGATTCAGGCAGAAAAATTCTGGTTGCAGCTTCCAAGAAAGCTCTCACTTGCCTGACAGAAAGTGAAACTCAACTTAGAGTGTCTTTTCATGCATAGCCCTGTTTTCTTCTTCCTTACTGGAACTCAAGTGTGATGTCCAGAGGGAGAGCAGCTTTCCAGGGACCATGAGGAGAGCCACTAGCTTCGGATAGCTCTGCAAGAGTAGAAGATTATGAGTCTTTGATAGCATCAGCCAGCATCTTCCCCAGGCCTAGACTGGTCACCTGTGGATCTCTTGTAGGGAGACAAACGAACTACAATCACTTAAAAGATAAAAAGAAAAAAAATTCAGATAATTCTTTTGAGTGGTTTATACAGATCATTCTCCTCTTTATCTGCCAAGTCTATCAAAATGTTTAATAACACCTTACCCAAGGGAGTAAATCCTTCATTCCAGTCACTTCTCAGTGGTCTCTTGAATCTTAGCTCCCTCCTGCTGTGTACATGTGTGATGGTGTTCATTTTTGTTTTGCTTTTTGGATCCCTGCTATTTGTGGGCATTTGCACTGTTGCCAGTTTTTACTATTATGAACATTTCCCAGCTACAGCACCCACCTTCTCACGGCTGCACTTGAGCTAAATATTACCTCCTTCCTCCTACTCTGGCCCCACTTATTTTAAAGGCTTATATGACTCCATCTATAATTTATAAAAGTATTTTTGATGAAAAGATACTCTTAATTTAAAATGATCACATTAATCACTCTTATTTGAGAAAGTGCAGTCTATTAGATGACTTAAAATAAAAAACTTTCCTACTACAAGCTTACAAAAAAAAAAGATTTTATTTTGTTTCTATGTTTTTAAAGTTTTTACTTTTTTATGTATAGGTTTTGATTCACCTGGAATTGTTTTTTTGTGTGGTGGAGTTAATTTCATCTTTTGTTTGATTTGATTACCAGTGTTGTGTCTATGACATACAGTGAAAAATCTGTCTTTTCATCATTAATCTACACTACCATGTCTGCCATATTTAGAGCCTCTGAATCTATGTGGATGTCTAAGTTTTCTGTCATGGTCTGTTTACTTATAATCCACAGTCCTTGTATCGGTAATCCAGAATCGTTAAGTCCTTAAACTCCTTTTCTATAATCAGGTGGAACAAGTAGTTACTTCATTCTCCTCTTGGAGAACCACCAATAGGCATAGCCTTTGCAATTCCCATATAATTTTCTAGAATCATCTCACTATGTTAAAACACAATTGTGATTTTGGTTTATATGACATAAGATATGTACACAGTGTAGACTCTGTATCCTTGTGCATAATATATGTTTTTGAAGTTTTCCTAGATGCAAAAGATATCTCATACTGCAGAACTGCGTGCCATCCCTGGGTTGGGAAGATCCCCTGGAGAAAGGACCGGCTACCCACTCCAGTATTCTGCCTGGAGAATTCCATGGACTGTATAGTTCATGGTGTCGCAAAGAGCCGGACACAGTTGAGTGACTTCCACTTGCACTTCAAAGACATCCTATATCAAATCAGACGGCAAAGAATCTGCCTGTGACGTGGGAGACCTGGGTTCGATCCTGAGTCAGGAAGATCCCCTGGTGTAGGGCATAGCAACCCACTCCAGTGTTCTTGCCTGGAGAATCCCCATGGACAGAGGAGTCTGGTAGGCTACAGTCCATGGGGTTGCAAAGAGTTGGATATGACTGAGCGACTAAAACACATAGATCTTTAGAATATTTGAATAGTGTTCTGTAACTGTCTCTTTAAAGGATTGGTATGGCTTTTGTTGTATTTATTGTTAGGTAATTATGCTTTTATACTATTTAAAGCTTTTTAATTTGATTTCAGTTTGCATTAGAATATAGAAAACAATTGATTTTTTAATATACTTTGTATCCAGCAGCTGTGCTAAATTCTTCTTAATTCTAATATTGTAGCTATAGTTTCTTTTAATATTTGTAGCGTTCTATTACTGCATAATAAATTATCCCCAGAATCTTGCAGTCAGAAGCAATAATTATAATTTATTATTGTTTATGCTTTCAGTGGGTCAGTAATTCATATGGGGTACAGCAGAGAAAGATGTCTCTCCTCCACATTGTTCCCAGAGGGAGTTGGAAACGTCTATTTCTGCTTTATTGACTATGCCAAAGCCTTTGACTGTGTGGATCACAAGAAACTGTGGAAAATTTTGAAAGAGATGGAAATACCAGACCACCTGACCTGCCTCTTGAGAAACCTATATGCAGGTCAGGAAGCAACAGTTAGAACTGGACATGGAACAAGACACTGGTTTCAAATAGGAAAAGGAGTACGTCAAGGCTGTATATTGTCACCCTGCTTATTTAACTTATATGCAGAGTACATCATGAGAAATGCTCGGCTGGAGGAAGCACAAGCTGGAATCAAGATTTCTGGGAGAAATATCAATAACCTCAGATATGCAGCTGACACATCCTTATGGCAGAAAGTGAAGAGCAACTAAAAAGCCTCTTGATGAAAGTAAAAGTGGAGAGTGAAAAAGTGGGCTTAAAGCTCAACATTCAGAAAACTAAGATCATGGCATCTGGTCGAATCACTTCATGGGAAATAGATGGAGAAACAATGGAAACAGTGTCAGACTTTATTTTGGGGGGCTCCAAAATCACTGCAGATGGTGACTGCAGCCATGAAATTAAAAGATGCTTACTCCTTGGAAGAAAAGTTATGACCATCCTAGACATCATATTGAAAAGCTGAGTCATTACTTTGCCAACAAAGGTCCGTCTAGTTAAGGCTATTGTTTTTCCAGTGGTCATGTATGGATGTGAGAGTTGGATTGTGAAGAAAGCTGAGTGCTGAAGAATTGATGCTTTTGAACTGTGGTGTTGGAGAAGACTCTTGAGAGTCCCTTGGACTGGAAGGAGATCCAACAAGTCCATTCTAAAGATCAGTCCTGGGTGTTCTTTCGAAAGAATGATGCTAAAGTCACCTCATGTGAAGAGTTGACTCATTGGAAAAGACCTTGATGCTGGGAGGGATTGGGGGCAGGAAGAGAAGGGGACGGCAGAGGATGAGATGGCTGGATGGCATCACGGACTCGATGGACGTAAGTTTGAGTAAACTCTGGGAGTTGGCGATGGACAGGGAGGCCTGGAGTGCTGTGATTTATGGAGTCTCAAAGAGTCGAACACAACTGAGCGACTGAACTGAACTGAACTGAACTGACTGAAAGTCTTATTCACTTCCCAGCAATTAATGCTGACTCTTAGTTAAGACCTTAGCTGAGACTATCAGCTGAAACGCTCATATGAGGTCTTTCCTTGTGTCTTGGACTTCCTCCCAATATGGTGGTTGGGCACCAAAATAAGTGTCCTGAGAGACAGAGAACCATAGCTCTATTTCTCCTGGACTCTGTTGATCTGCATAGTCACAAATCACCTCCCAGATTCAAGGAAAGGGAGCATAGATGCCACCTCTCTCTGGGAGGAGTGTCATCACTTGCTAACCAGCTTTATATGAGGCGTCATTGGTAAAGCTGCATTGGAATATACAACTTGCCACAGTATTGTATACATAGAGACATTACTTGCAAATTATGACTTTCTTTTACTTCTGCTTTATTGACCACACTAAAGCCTTTTACTGTGTAGATCAGAACAAACTGTGGAAAATTCTCAAAGAGATTGGAATACCACAGCACGTTACCTGCCTCTTGAGAAAGCTGTATGCAGGTCAAGAAGCAACAGTTAGAACTGGACATGGAACAATGGACTGGTTCAAAATTAGGAAAGGGGTCTGTCAAAGTTGTATATTGTCACCCTGCTTATTTAACTTATATGCAAAGTACATCATGTGAAATGAAGGGCTGGATGATGCTCGTTGGAATCAAGATTGCTGGGAGAAATATCTATAACCTCAGATATGCAGATGACACCACTAGTATGGCAGAAAATAAGAGGAACTAAAGAGCCTCTTGATGAAAGTGAAAGGGGAGAGTGAAAAAGCTGACTTAAAACAATATTCAAAAAACTAAGATCATGGCATCCAGTCCCATCACTTCATGGAAAATAGATGGGGAAACAATGGACACAGTGACAGATTTTATTTTCTTGGGCTCCAAAATCACTGTTGATGGTTACTGCAACCATGAAATTAAAAGACACTTGCTCCTTGGAAGAAAAGCTATGACAAACCTAGGCAGCATATTAAAAAGCAGAGACATCACTTGGCTAACAAAGGTCCATCTAGTCAAACTATGGTTTTTCCAGTAGTCATGTATGGATATGAGAGTTGGACTATACAGCAGGCTCAGTACCAAAGAATTGATGCGTTCAAATTGTAGTGCAGGAGGAGACTCTTGTGGTTCCCTTGGACTGCAAGGAGATCATAGCAGTCAATCCCAAAGGAAATCAACCCTGAATATTCATTGAAAAGAGATGGTGAAACTGAAGCTCCAGTACTTTGGCCACTCAATGTGAAGAGCCAACTGATTGGAAAAGACTCTGATGCTTGGAAGATTGAGGCAGGAGGAAAAGGGGATAACAGAGGGTATGATAGTTGGATGGCATCATCAACTCAATGGACATAAATTTGAGCAAGCTCCAGGTAATAGTGAAGGACGGGGAAGCGTGGCATACTGCAATCCGTGGGATTGCAAAAAGTTAGACATGACTTAAAGACTGAGCAACAAGGAAAACTAGGCAAAGGACAACAATATTGCTTCTTACTATCCCAGTGAACTCTGAGCAAGCCCACCTAGTATGCTGGCCTCTCCCATGAGGAGTGGGAGGAATTATTCCACTTTTTTATTCCAACATTTACTTTCCAAGCAGACGTCATCCATGTGACAACCTATAGGGGTAGAATGGGATGCGGAGTGGGAGGGAGGTTCAAGAGAGAGGGAACATATGCTTACATGTGGCTGATTCATGTTAATGTATGTCAGTAACCAACATAATACTCTAAAGCAATTATCTTCCAATTAAAAATAAATAAAAGTTTTTTTAAAGCTAGTGCTTAATGCTATCTTTGACCTTCCCAACTGGTTCTATTTCCTGCCTCCTAAGACTTTGGAGAATTTGCAGCAATGCAAGGAATTTCATTCAATGAGTTTTTGGCAAAGGAAAATGGCAGAGTTTTACTTTTGGATGAGGCAGATTCACAAAGGCCAACTCTCTTTACTAAGGGGGTCGAGGAAACTTTGGGACACAGGTGCCAAATTCCACACAGAACTGATCCTGGAAATGAATATATTGAATCAAAAAATACCAGAGCTAATGGGAACTTTGGTTATTATCCATCTCTTCCAGAAAAACAACCGTGGCCTCTGGCAAAGTTTGATGCTAGTTAAAATGGCAAGAGCAGATTCTAACCAGTACTATAGTATTGCAATAGGGGGAGCAGTCCAGTATAGTCAAAAAGAATGCTCAGCAGAGCCTGGCTAACATTTGGTCAGGAGAGAATCTTTTGCCACATCTAAGGATCAAACACCTGGCCCAAGGTCACTCTTGGAAATAAGAGAAAGAAAATAAAGGAAGAACTGGGGCAGGACCCTAATTTCCTGACCTGCACTAGCTGGTAACATTTTCTGGGCATAAAGTATACACTTATGAAGATTACTTACCCATCGTCATAACCAGCCCCAAATCTAGACAGCCAGCTACGCATGTAAGCCATTCCAGCTAAGACAAAATAATAATATGCACCCTCTCCTCACTCACTCAGATGAAAGTGACATATGGAGCAGGCTCCTTCTCAGCACATGATCCATAATTCACAGAGAAGTGCTGCCTACTTCCTCATTAGCTAAATTGTATTCATTGCAGAAATCAGCTTTTGGTAGCACTATCGATCAGCAGGAAGTACGAAGGAAAGAAAAAAATTAACACAACTTGAAAACTCCGGTCTCTGGGGTGCGGCTTACCATCTGGGAATGACTTATTAGAAAAGAAGGAAACGCTGCCCATGTAATATTTTCCCATTTTTACATGTGCAGCCAGTCCTCATTAATCTGAGCCCCTAAACAGGGAGTTTGTGATAATTCAGAGGTGACATTTGTGATCTTAATATTCTACCCAAGACATTGAACTTGGGAATCTTAAATTTTCTAGGGCAAATCAGGTATGTTTTCCTCCACTTCTTTCTTGGTTTTCATATATGTTCATGTAGATAATATCTACAATGCAAACAGTGGGAAAAATGAATGTATTTCGTTTCTTTTTAGAAAATTCTCACATTTCTGTTGCTTTGATAATTTTTATCTCCGTTCCTCATTTTTAATTGACACCACTTTATATGATAAGCACAATTTCCTTTTTATTGTATGCCATTTTACCTCAAAAAAATCCTTTCTGCCTAAGTAGCAGATATATATTTTTAAATAAATGTTTAAGGTAAAAATGCAATAAAATGGGGTTTTAGGCATAGTACCTTCCTCTGAGAAAGTCACAGAAACAAACTATGCAAAGCACTTGTTATTGAAGATCCACATTATCTTTCCTTTTGTGTGTCTGCAATAATTGAATAATTAACACTCTGCAAGTAAATTGAAATGAAATTAACTCTCCTAAATCCAAGTTATTTTTAATAAGCTCCTGTTTACTTGCAGTTTCAAAATAATTTGTATTTCATTCCATTTTTTTAAAATCCATGCACTCCTTCAGATGAATCATAAATGGGTTGACTAGAGATGTAAACTGTGTCTAAAGAATATGAATTGACCTAGATAATTGAGTGAGAATCTGAAATTAACGGGAGAGGGGATCTATCATGAGGCAGAAACAATAGGAAGAGGTAATAATGGGTAATGATTCATTCTTTCCATTCACAGTTCTGTGTCTGTTATAAATTTCCATTTTGTTGTGAATTGATTTCAAGTTAAAGCTAATCATCAACTGGATATCAATGCTTTTATTGCAGCAAACATGACAAATACCTCCATATCAATGTACTATGTTGGTGAAACCCAAAGAGAAATCAGAACCAGACTCCTCCTACCATCTGAAGAACTTGTTCTAGTTGGAGGGGGAAATAGAAAATAGATACATGGCAATATATATTTCCTGCAGTTACTATAACAAGCTTCCACAAACTGGATGGCTTCAAACAACAGAAATGTATTCTCTCATAATTCCAAGGGCCAGAAGCTCAAATCAAGCTATCAGCAGGGCTATTGTCTGTCCAGAGGCCTTATGGGAGAAACCCCTTTGCTTCTTCCAACATCTTTTGGTTCCTGGACATCCTTGGTGATCACTGACTTGTAACAGCATCACTCCAGTCTTTGCCTCCATCGGCACATGGTACTCTTCTCTGGGTCGAATTATGTCTTATAAGAATACCAGCCCCTGGAAAACCCACTTTAATCTAGTATGCTTTCATATTAATTTAATTACATTTTCAAAGACCCTGTTTCCAAATAAAGTCACATTCTGAAGTCCTAAGTAAGTATGGATTTTGGAGGATGGGGGAACAGTAGTTAACTTACTACAGGTAGTAAAAATGACACTGAGGAAAGAGAGGTATGACCTGAGTTGAACTGTGCACCCCCGTAAGTTCAGAACAAGATGGAATAGAAAATAAGGCCCAGGCATCAAGGAAAACAGGACAATACATGTTTTACTGCCAGGTCCAGGCTGCCTGCTCATCCTTACTCCCTTTCTCTTTTCCAGCCGAAAAAACACTGCCTTTGTTCACATGGAATTTCTTACATCTCCTGGGACATATGGTAATCTTTTAAATCTCTGTGAAGTGGTAAATGGATATGTGTGTCTCTGTAATTTCTGTTGAGATCCCAAAGCTGGGACAATAGAGGTTAATTGTCCATATGTACTATCAAGGTGGGTGGCGGGGTGAGGCTTCCCAGGTAGCTCAGTGGTAAAGAATCTGCCTGCCAAGCAGGAGACACAAGTTTGCTCCCTGGGTCAGGAAAATCCCCTGAAGAAGGAAATGGCAACCAGCTCCAGTATTCTTGCCTGGGAAATCCCATGGACAGAGCCTAGTGGGCTACAGTCCACGGGGTCGCAAAGAGTCAGACACGACTTAGCAACTAAGCAACAGCAACTGTCAGCCAGCTCTTCTGTGAGATGGACAAACCAAATCCTGAGACCCCAAACTCGTTACCAACCTAATCGTTCACAAGAACAGCCCAGAAAGTCACCAAGCAGCTCGACTGGAGAATTTTTTTCAAGAAAGTCATCAGTCTAGATGGAAGGTAGAGGCAATTTTCCTCTTCTCTCTGAGGAGGTGAGAACAGCTGGGTGAGGAGGCCCTGAGGTCCACTCTTGACCCTGGAATCCACAAAGTTCAATGAGAGCTTTCTAAGGAACTGAGTCATGCCTTAAAGAGTGGCAGGGCACAGGGGTGGTGCTGGACCCTTGCCCACATGGAAGAGTGGCTGGAGCTGCTCCAGCAGCAGAAAAAGGACAGACAGCTGCTGTGGGAACAGCACCTCCCCAACAATGCAGCAAGAACATGCTTCCTATGTGTCTGGAGGTCATGGAGAGCAGCTAGATTAGGCCTGTCTCAAGTAGACCTTCTTCAAGAGGTCTAGCCTGCAGGGGACAGCAGACAGAAGCAGAAAATGACTGTATAAGGGTGGAGTCAAAGACATCAGTAGAATCAAGCATCATCCTTCTCAGTAAATTACTAAAAAAGGACAGCCATGCACTGTAAGAAACTCCTCCAATTCCCCATGAGGGAACACTCAGCATCTAGACTTTTGCCACGTCAAAGGGCCTTAAGGGAGAGTGCCGGAGATATAAAACTGGACCACTTTCTTTTCTTTCTTCCACTCTCATGTGCAATAGAGGAGTCAGAAACAGCAGATGCAAACAGAGATGTGGAGAGTAGAAGAATTATCAAAACAGATAAGGTTATGCTGTATCAGACACATGCACGCACATGCGTGCGCGCGCGCGCACACACACACACACACACACACACACACACACATACACACATCTCCTTTCCTTAAATAAAAACTCCTTTCCCACACATGCTATATGTCCATCTCAGGAGCTTTGCTAGTTGCACTGATTCTTATAACTGCCACCCAACAGTTACACAGTTATTTGGCTAAAAGAAGTCATATGGCCACAGCTAACTTTAAGCACAAGTGTGGCCTCACCTGTTCTGAGGAGAAAGAGCTGGCATGTCTGTCAGAAGCTTTGCTGCTGCTGCTGCTGCTGCTGCTAAGTCACTCCAGTCGTGTCCGACTCTGTGTGACCCCATAATGTGTTTTTGTGGACAACCAGATGAAAAAGGCTAAGGGAGATTAAAATCAAAGGGTGTTTTTTCAGGAGAACTACAAATAACGTCGGAATTCATCTCTATGTGGTGGCTATGGATTTGGATGACATCATACATTGCATATACCTGAGAGAAAAGAGTTCTCAGACATTGCAGAAAATACACAAAATGCAAAATTTGAGTGTAAGTACACTGCCAAACAATCTTCTCCACTGCTCTATTCTCAGTACCTAATAGTGCAGAAGACGGTGCTCAGTAAGTGTTTGTGAAAGTTCAAATAAATGAATGCATTTGAGGGCCAAATGGAGAAAGAGAAACAAGAAATCAAACCACTAGAAAGTGCCTTAATCAGGATTTGCATTAAGCCTCTGATTTCAAACTTTTACTCTCTCTACTGTATGCCACTGTCTCATTAAAAGTAAAACAATTATTTAAAGAAAGAACAAAGGCGGCGATGAAGTGCAGATCTAGGAAATGTAAAGTCAACTCCAATCTCTGTTTCTTTTGCTAATTTCTTGAGATTGATTTAAGAGCAATGGGGAGTCTTTGCTTCTTATGAATAAGACCCCAAAAAAGAAAAGCATAGTATTATCACCTGACCAAGAATCAGACCTATAGTCAAAATGCTGAGTGTCTGTTGTATTTTTGTTATTCTTCTCAAACACACATACAAACACAAACTCACACACACAATTCACATATACAGGAGACAGAAAGAAAGAAGAAATGAAAGGGGAGGAAGGCAGGAGAAAAAAGAAAGAATAGAAAGAGAGAGAGATGGAAGGAGAGGAAAACAGCAGACTCACTTTCCCTAAAGCTCTATCTTGTTAACCTAATTGCACCATTAATGATGCCCACTTATTTTAATGGAGATTTTGATTATATAATTTTTAACAATTAAAATATGTCAGAGAGTAGTATTATTCAAATGCTAATTGAAAACTACGCTTATTAAAATGGCAGAAGAAAAATTCTAGATCATTGACCTGTTCTCCTGAAGACCCTCATCCAAGACTCTCTGGATGCATGAATGATCACCCCAAGATCTCTCTTTGTGGGAGATATTCTAAGTGCACAGGAAGTTAAAAGTAGAAGTCCACTGTACAGGGGGGCTTCCCAGGTGGCTCAGAGGTAAAGAATCTGCCTGCCCAGCAGGACAAGCAGGTTTGACCCCTGGATCAGGAAGATCCCCTGGAGAAGGAAATGGCAGCTCACCCCAGTATTCTTGCCTGGAGAATTCTGTGGGCACAGGAGCCTGACAGACAATGGTCAGTGGGGTTGCAAAGAGTAGGACAAGACTGAGTGACTAACACAACACTGTGTTAATAATTTTTGAGACCTCATCATATTATAAACTCTAAGCAGACAGGAACTGAGCCAGTTTGCACAGAATTGTATCACTTGCCATTGTATCTGTATCACTTGTATCACTTACCTGCCATTTAAAAAGAGCTCTGTATACATCAGATGAGTAATTGGATGTTCTCTGTAGTACTCATCATAATCTGACCTACTTGTTGCTTTATCATCTTTTACCCACTGGAAAGTTGCATGAAAGCAGGTACTTGGTTTTGTTCACTTCATTTCCCAAGAACCCAGGTCAGTGCCAAGCACACAGTAAGTTCTTAATAGACTACAAAGTCTATTAAGTGGATGAATGGATGCCTGGATGGATGAATGCCTGGATAAATGAATGAATGGATGCCTGGATAAATAAATGAATGGGTAGATGGATGGATGGATTCTTAATGAAAGCGTTGAATAAGTCTTTGACTCGTGCAAGTGGAAATCTCCATGACTGAAGACTGGCAAGTACAGGACGCCCTGAATCTAGGCCTAACATTGACTTAACCCTATCCTCCCTGTTTCCATGCTTATAGTGGCCTGAGATCAGCACCTATTGGCGTTTCTGTTCTGATTTCTATTTACCTGGCTAAGACCTACTTGATCTTGATGCCTTATACATTGACTTCTTGACTGTGATTTTGTGGGATGAATATAATTTTGATGCTGGATATAATATGGGTCCAAAGTCCAGCTTTCCCAAATCTATGGTGTATGTATGGTTTTTCTAGAGTTGTTTGCACTTTTACAATCTTCATAATGACTATGCAATTATATAGTATTCTTTTTGTAATTATTAGAGACTATGTGAGAAAAAAAAAAAAAAAACAGAGAAACTCTATTTCAGAGAACATAAAGGACTTTCCCAAGGTTGAAAAGCTCTGGGAGATGGTAAAGGACAGGGAAGCCTGGCATGCTGCAGTCCATGAGGTAGCAAAGTCAGACACAACTGAGCAACTGAACAATAAAAAGTTAAAAAGAAATGAAGTTTAAAAAAATTACCTGAGATTTCCAACTAGGTCTAATTTTTTTTCCCTTCTTGATCATTATTCATTCATATCCTTTTTAACATCCAGGATATTTTCCATTGTTCTCCAAGGATTACAGCACATTCAGGCCTATATACATTTGTCCCTGGTCTGAATTTAAGCTTTTCTTCATTGCTGATGTTCAATTTAAATATTTTGCTCCCACTTCCTAAAATGAAAAAGGATCAAATAATGAAGAGACATGGAACAAATGAAGAAAGACATCATATCACAAGAAATGTTGATTACTCTACTTGGAAGGCTATGTTACTGCAGAACTGTGTACAGGGAGCTTTGGAGGGAAGTATTCAAAAAATTAGCCAAGGTTAAGTAATCACTATGAATGTACCCACGCTGAACAGATTATAACATTCAAAGAGAAGTTTTATACAGGATGGAGAAAAATGTTATAAAATTAAAATTAATGAGAGTAAGTTTGACATTCATGTGTTAGCTTAGATCAACATGGATATGCAGAAAATGGCACATCCTGCAGAGGAAAGGGAGCTGGGAGGGCGGATGTGATATTGACGGATGCCTTCTGGGCATATGAAACCAATCTCCTCCCTGCCTGGGGTGCTCTCCATGTGTAAACTCATGCTTGTCTAAAGTCAAGTTCAAGTTTCTCACAGCTTCTCTGTCTCCTTCTCCCAGGGCTAGGTCCGTTTTTAATTTTTTCTTTGTAATCTTTTTGTTCTGTACTCAGAGCCAGTTCTGGACTAAAACAGAAGACATGTAACTAGGATGGTGTATTTGAAAAGATAAAGACTGACTGGCAAGTGAACTGCACTTCTGCTCTGGCTTGGTCCAGCTAAGTGATGCTGCATTTTTCTGTCTTACTTTCCTCATCTCTATGGAGATGATGAGAAGCCTCAATCAAAGACTTGTTGGAAGGATTTAGTGCAGTTTAATGCCTGGGAACAATCAATATTTAACACATAGTTTGCTCCTTCATGGGCTTCCCTGTTGGCTCAGATGGTAAAGAATCTGCCTGCAATGAAGGAGATTTGGGTTCAATCTGGATCAGAAAGATTCCCTAGAGAAGGGAAGGGCAACTCACCCCAGTATTCTGGCTGGAGAATCCCATAGACAGAGGAGCCTGTTGGGCTACAATCTATGGGGTTGCAAGATTTGGACACAGCTTAGCAACTAAACCACCACCACCACCACCCTAAATGTCCAGCAATGTCTTAAACAAAGCCTGTTGAGAAACTTGCTGCAGTGCACACAGAATTAGAGGAAACCACTTCAGCATTGTCACTTCTACCTTAGAAACCCCACCTGCTCACCTCCAGCCTTTCAAGGAATTCAGGAAATGTTCTCATTGGAGGTGAAGCTCAAAAACCTTACTTCTTGCTTGGAGCAGGTGTCATCCACTTGCACCTTTGTTCTGCTTATCTGGTCCTCATAGAAAAAAAAAAAAAAAACACTAATCCCTTCTTCCCTGAATTTCTACCATGACTCAGAATAAAGCATCAGATCAAAGCAGAGTTGAGAGCATCCTCCTCTGAGGTTTCTGTCTTTGTTTACTGTCTGTCTCCCCTGCCCACTTGACTGGCAGTTCTACGAGGGTGGAACCAATTCACTTACTATTACATTATCGGTGCCTAGGATTGGTTCTAGCAAGGGTGTTCAATACATGTTTGGTGAATGCGTAAATGAATCCAAGTTGTAAATGGGGAAGTGATCCCTCCCTGAAGCCCTTCCCAGGTAGAGAGAGAAATAGAGCAGAGCCCTGGAAAGTCTTAACCTCCGTAAGAGACAAGTATATGGCAGGGATTTTTAGGAGGGAAAGAGAAAAATAAAACGCTCTGCCCAAGAATTAAAGGTAGGAACGAGCCTAGCTGACAGGGTAGTACAATGTCATCTAGTCTATCAAAATGGTGCCAGTGTGCCTGCCAAGGTCGTCCCATGAAACCGTCACCTGCGTCTCCCTCTAACTGACCCGTAGGGTCCCTGCTCTTCCTCTACTGGAGAGAAAGAGAAAATGGATACATGTGGAGGAAACCCACACCACCCAACTGACCATGCTTCCTCTCGTTCCTCACCAAGTGCAGTCCACATTCCAGGATTCCCAGAAGTTTGAGGAAACCTAAGAGATAGCCTCAAATAACCGTAAGGGCTAACTCTGAGCACTTACTGTAAGTAAGGCTGAGTCAGCTCGTCACATCTATGGTCTCACTGAACACTCATGAAAATCCGTGAGGAAGGTACAGCCGCCAGCCCATTTTACAGATGAGAAACCTCCAACACAGAAGGGTTAAAACTTCCCAAGTAGTAGTCCACTGTTTGCTTTCTTATTTCTCATGTTTGTGACATTAGGGAGGAGTGCAACTTCTCTCCTAAAATACACCTGATGGGTCTTGTAAGGTCTCTTTTCTCTGTCCATGAGCCATCTATTAGATTCCTTTTTTTCTTTCTTGACTTCTCTTAAAATCCTATTTATTTTACAATTTTTCTGCCTGTTTCTGAGAACTCCTAGCTTTCTTTCTCTACCATGGACTCCATTATTCTTTGGATCTGGGGAAAACTGAACACTTAAACATTTAAACTAAATATTTAAACTGTGGATTTTCTTCTCACATCAGTACAACATACAGGAAAAGGCCTGGAGGCCTAAATGAGGGTGTTAACCTCACACTACTTGACCTCTGGCCCACCTTCAACATTTTTTTTTTTTTGCATATTCTCAGTTCTTTCTATTAATCCTTCTTCTTTCAAAGGAAGATGAGAAACAAGACAAAATAAGACGCACACAAGCCCTCACACTCCAACAGAAATGTTTATCTTTTGCATTTCAAGCCAGCTTCAGCCAACACTGGGCAACTGTTGTTGTTCATTCACTAACTTGTGTCCCACTCTTTTGCAACCCCATACTGTAGCCTGCCAGGCTCCCCTGTCCATGAGACTCTCCAAGGAAAGAATACTGGAGTTGCCATTCCCTTCTCCAGGGAATCTTCCAGACCCAGGTATCAAACCCAGGTCTCCTACATTGCAGGCAGATTCTTTACCATCTGAGCCACCAGGGAAACCCAGGATCCTCTATACTCCAATATGAAACAAACATTTTTTTAAAATCTAGATTATCCTAATTTAAAAAAAAAAAAAAAGAGAGAGTGAGAGAGCAGAACAGCTGTTGTGAATGAAAGCCTTTCTTGCAGGGGACAGCACAGAGTTTTCCAGGAAGTCATGGCTGGGTGTATTTTTTTTAATTAATTTATTTTAATTGGAAGCTAATTACTTTACAATATTGTAGTGGTTTTGCCATACATTGACATGAATCAGCCATGGGTGTACATGTGTTCCCCATCCTGAACCCCCCTCTCACCTCCCTCCCCATCCCATCCCTCAGGGTCATCCCAGTGCAACAGCCCTGAGTACCCTGTCTCACGCATCAAACCTGGACTGGTGATCTGTTTCACATATGATAATAGACATGTTTCAATGCTATTCTCTCAAATCATCCCACCTCACAGAGTCCACATCTGTGTCTCTTTGCTGTCTCGCATATAGAGTTAAAGAGGATCCTGGGCAATAAAAAAGAACTAGACCAGGAGACAGGAAGTGTGTATAGGACTGAGACTGGATGTAGTCACTTTGTAAATCCCGACCGGACCCCTGACTTCACTGTGACAAGCAAGCCTCTTAACTCTTCTGAACCTTCATTAATCTCTTGAGGCTGCAAAAATTTCAAACAGGTGGTTGGAAACAACAGACATACGTTTATTCTCTCACTGTTCGGGGCCTAGATCAAGGTGCCCAGGGTCCCTTCCTTCTTTGTCACTAGGGCAGAATCTGGCCTCTCCCCCTGCTTCTGGTGATTGCCTGCCTTGTGCATCACTCCATTCTCTGCTCTCTCTTCATTTGACGATGTCCTTGTGTGTTTCTCTTTGCATCCCTCTTCTTATAAGAATAATATTCACTGAATTAGTACCCACCCAACTTCTATGACCTCCTCTTAAGGCAATTACATTTGTAAATTCCCTATTTTCAAATATGGTCACATTGACAGGTTCCCAGGGGCGATGACTTGAATATCTTTTGGGGGGAAAGATCACGTTTCTACCCACCACAGAACTCATGTCCCCATTCCCTACTTAACCTCATAGTATTTGCTATGAGGGTCAATGAAATAAAATCAGGACTGTATAGACCAGGTCACGTGGGTGTTCATATATCTGAACAATAATAATAATCTTCACAGTGTTAAGGTTCTGTATTTACACAATAGAAATGTGGTGATACTTTCATCACACAAAGATGTTTCAGGCACCTGCAATGTGAAAAGCACTGTGTGTGGTGCTGAGGATCACAAAAAATAGAAGAGCCACCCTCACTGGAAAAGATCCTAACACTGGGAAACATTGAAGGCAGGAGGAGAAGTGGGTCATAGAGGATGAGATGATAGGA
Source organism: Aepyceros melampus (assembly GCA_006408695.1). Classification (NCBI taxonomy): domain Eukaryota; kingdom Metazoa; phylum Chordata; class Mammalia; order Artiodactyla; family Bovidae; genus Aepyceros; species Aepyceros melampus. Next base: position 102,223 of record SJXQ01003486.1, read on the forward strand.
TGGCATCACCAACTCAATGGACATGAGTTTGATCAAACTCCACAAGGTAGCAAAGGACAGGGAAGCCTGGCGTACTGCCGTCCATGGGGTCATAAAAAGTAGGACGTGACTTAGTGACTGAATAAGAGCAACACCTCCCCGAGAAGGAAGAGAAAGCACTAGGCCTATGCCCCTGGCTCTGGAGGATTCATCCCTATTAGGCTGGTGGGGAGAATTCCAGAATCCAGCCTGACCCAGATAAGAGATTCTCTTGAAGGCTGGAGGTGGGACCAACTCAACCCTGAGATCCTGACTGGAATCCTGATATTGGCTGGAGTCAATGATATTGAAGAGGACAACAGAGAATGAGATGGTTGGATGGTATCACCAAACTCATGGATAAACATGAGTTTGAGTAAGATCTGGAAATTGGTGATGGACAGGGAAGCCTGGTGTCCTGCAGTCCATGGGGTCACAAAGAGTTGACACAACTGAGTGACTGAACTGTCCTGATCTCATTATCCTTAAAGCCTACTTCCAACCTCCCTCACCTCTGCTGTCCCCATCTGTCCTCCACCCTCTCTCCTCATGACTCCAGAAGTGGGCTGTGAAGGCTTCACTGGTGCCTTAGTCCTCATTTCCTCTCCACTGGAGCTCTGACATCACTGCTCCTCTTTCTCTCCTCCCCTGGGACCATCAGAGAAATAGGCATGCCCTCCTCCCCACCCACAGTCAAGAATACTGGAGTGTGGTGCCATTTTCTACTCCAGGGAATATCTGATGGAGCATTGATAGGAAGCACCTGCCCTGTTGTGGTCTGGGAGGTGACTCCTCTCCACTCCTCTCCAAATGTTGATGCTGATAGAGTCACAAACTAAATAAGACATTGGGCTGAAAGCCCTTGTGCCTTTCTGTGCATCAGGCATTTTGCAACTTCATGCAATTAAAAAATAATCTAAGTAGTTTGCTAAAAGCAGATGGTGAATCCAGGTTCAACCTTCTCCCTTTTATCATCTGTAGATTTCAGACCAATGCCCAAGTGGTGCCCGACAGGACAGTTCTGGAAAATACTACTACTCAACTTTCCAAGTCTTAGTCTGAGGGGACCCCCTTAAACATCATTCAGCCACCTTCCACCAGCTCCCCTGGATTTCCTAGGTGGCTCAGTGGTAACGAACCCATTTGTTCAACTGCCAGTGCAGGAGATGCAAGAGATATGGATTAAGTCCCTGGGTCAGATATTCCCTGGGGTAGAAAATGGCACCACGCTCCAGTATTCTTGCCTGGAGAATCCCATGGACAGAGGAGCCTGACAGGCTACAATTCATGATGTTGCGATGAGTCGAAGTACATAGAACACAGACAGCATCTTCATTTTGACCGGGGGAAATTCTTGAAGTGAATTTTCTTTTCATTGAAGTTCTAAAGGATGGGGATTCCCATTGAGGAGACGAATGTCAAGGATGGCCCCTCAACTGACCCAGAGTGGAGCTCTCCATTAGGATCTGTTAAAGGTCCTCTCAGCCTGAGATGGTTTTATATTTTAAGTACTTGCAGCAGAAAAGAAGATATTTTTCTTCGAGGTTCCATATCGAGGTTGACACCTGACTTATACCAATATCAGTAAACCCTGTTTTTCCCAAATCTGAATCATACCCACCACCAGAACCATACGTCCTCAGATTGCAGAGTGAGCGAGTACTCACTTCTTGTACTACCTGGTTCCAGTAAAACAGCTACAATCAGCCATTTGCTCAAAGTCACTGTGCGTGTTAGTTGTGCAAGTTATATCCAGCTCTTGGTGACCCACGTACTGCAGACCACCTGGCTCCTCTGCCATGGGATTCTCCAGGCAACAATTTTCAAGTGAGTTGCCACTTCCTTCTCCAGGGGATCTGAGATTGAACCCAGGTCTCCTGCATTGCAGGCAGATTCTTCACTGTCTGAGCCACCAGGGAGCCCTCAAAGCCATTGGTCCAGCCCCAGATCATTGACTTTTAAATCAATGCAAATAGATGTCATTATCATTAGTGTTAATAGAGCACAGCTCCAAGCTACAGGGAGACAGAGCTGTATCTCTGAAAAATCAAATGGCTGAGAGGGTTCTCAGTTCAGTTCAGTTCAGTTCAGTTGCTCATTCGAGTCCAAATCTTTGCAACCCCATGAATTGCAGCACGCCAGGCCTCCCCGTCCATCACCAACTCCCAGAGTTCACTCAGACTCATGTCCATCGAGTCAGTGATGCCATCCAGCCATCTCATCCTCGGTCGTCCCCTTCTCCTTCTGCCCCCAATCCCTCCCAGCATCAGAGTCTTTTCCAATGAGTCAACTCTTCGCATGAGGGGGCCAAAGTACTAGAGTTTCAGCTTTACCATCATTCCTTCCAATGAACACTCAGAACTGATCTCCTTTAGGATGGACTGGTTGGATTTCTTTGCAGTCCAAGGGACTCTCAAGAGTCTTCTCCAACACCACACTTCAAAAGCATCAATTCTTTGGCGCTCAGCTTTCTTCACAGTCCAACTCTCAATCCATACATGACCACTGGAAAAACTATGTCCTTGACTAGAAAGCAAAGTAATGTCTCTGTTTTTCAATATGCTGTCTAGGTTGGTCATAATTTTCCTTCCAAGGAGTAAACGTCTTTTAATTTCATGGTTGCAATCACCATCTGCAGTGATTTGGGACCCCCAAAAAATAAAGTCTGACATTGTTTCCACTGTTTCCCCATCTATTTCTCATGAAGTGATGCGACCAGATGCCACGATCTTCATTTTCTGAATGTTGAGCTTCAAGCCAACTTTTTCACTCTCCTTTTTCACTTTCATCAAGAGGCTTTTTAGTTCTTCTTCACTTTCTGCCATAAGGGTCGTGTCAGCTGCATATCTGAGGTTATTGATATTTCTCCCAGAAATCTTGATTCCAGCTTGTGCTTCATCTAGCCCAGCGTTTCTCATGATATACTCTGCATATAAGTTAAATAAGCAGGGTGACAATATACAGCCTTGATGCACTTCTTTTCCTATTTGGAACCAGTCTGTTGTTCCATGTCCAGTTCTAACTGTTGCTTCCTGACCTGCATATAGGTTTCTCAAGAGGCAGGTCAGATGGTCTGGTATTCCCATCTCTTTCAGAATTTTCCACAATTTCTCGTGATCCACACAGTCAAAGGCTTTGGCATAGTCAATAAAGCAGAAATAGATGTTTTTCTGGAATTCTCTTGCTTTTTCCATGATCCAGCAGATGTTGGCTGTTTGATCTCTGGTTCCTCTGCCTTTTCTAAAACCAGCTTGAACATCTGGAAGTTCACAGTCCATGTATTACTGAAGCCTGGCTTGGAGAATTTGGAGCATTACTTTACTAGCATGTGAGATGAGTGCAATTGTGCGGTAGTTTGAACATTCTTTGGCATTGCCTTTCATTAGAATTCTTTGAGAGAATTCTAGTTCTGGCAAATTTAAGCAGACAGTGATGCCAGGCAAATTTCTCACCTTGCTGACTCCAGTGTTCTCATCTGTAAGATGGAAGTTCATAGCTACCTTATGAAATAATAAAACATTGTATATAGACCTTGGACCACAGAACTCAACAGAGGTGGTCTATGCCAATATTACAATAATATGTAGTCTGACCTAGGTCAGAAGCATCTGATTTGAGCTTTTGGTCAGTTGGCTCCCTCTTGTATCTAACCTCGTTATACTGAGTTCATGGAGGTTTCTATAACAAATGGTGTCATCAAAAAAGAAATTTTCTCCAACCAGTCATCAAAAAGGAATTTGAACCTGCTGATTGGCTAGCTACTTGCATGCTCCCCAGTCAGAAGGGCCAAGAAGACCAAAGAGAGCACACAGATGGACTGGGCCTCACCCTGCAGGCACAGCTTCCTTCTACAAACTATCATGCATGCTACAAAAATACAGTCAACTTCCAAATGTATGGGCAACTTTTCCCCAAGTGTAATTGTCATTGAAACAAGTTACCTGATAAGGGGTTACCTGAAAAGCCTTCTCTAGTAGAGATGAACATCTTGTTGTTGTTAACCGTACCTCCACAGTCTGGAAACACTGGCTAGCAGCTGACTGTGTAAGGAGCAAAGACAGGAAAAATGAAATTCCTGTCTCACAATCCCATGTATGTGTTCACCCTGAGCCATAGAATCTTCTAGATGGCCCCTTGGGTCACCCAGGTGAAGAGACAGTGGTGATTTTAAGAAATAAACTCTGGAGGGTTGTCATGCCCTCCTCCAAGGGATCATCCCGACCCAGGGATTGAACCTGCATCTCTTATGTCTCCTGCATTGGCAGACAGGTTCTTCACCACTAGTGCCGCCTGGAAAGCCAATTAAAAATAAATTAACTTTAAAGAAAAAAACATAATTTCTATACCTTTCTGCAATACAAATCCATTTCTCCAAAATACCCTTCCTCCTGGTAAGTGTCTTCACTTGGGAATAGTTTGCTGTTCATATTACTGCAGTGATTGCTTTTTTGTTTGGAGTTTGAGGACAAGGTTGAGTTTCACTTTTGAAATGAACAAAAGTAAGGCACCCACATTGCCCAGGGAAGGGGCAGCATTTGGAGCTAGAAGTGACTTGAGATGCAGGGCCCCCTGGGAATGTGCAGACACACTGGAGGAGGATTTCAGAGTCCTGCCAGCCCTTCCTGGCCCTCACAGATCAGAGGACCAGGACCGACAGCCAGGGTGTCACGACAGGGTGAATCATGCCCCAAGGAGCATAAGAGAGGCACAGTCAGGGATGTTTTCCTCCATTGCCAACAGAGAAACTTCAGTCTATCAAAGGATGCTCACTTGTGAGAAACACATACCCACCAGCCATCTCTGAACAAAACTGCAGAGGATGCTGTGTCCGCCCCCTCCTTGACTAACCTCAGAAGCTCCTTCCATGAGTCACCCCGGGAATCACTACCACCCCAGGCCCTGTTCCAGTCCTTCAGTTCAACTCCATGTGCCTTTGACACACAGGCAACTTTATGGTCCTTCTCAGGGGCTCTAAACACTGAATCACAAACAAAAGACCACAGCTTTAGCTGTCGGCGGGAAGAAGAAAGCCAAAGAAGAAAACAGCCTACAAGTGCCCCCCAAGGCACTTCATTTCACAGGGCTTGTGAAAATAAGGACTGTGTGTGTCGGCACACTCGGGCCCGGGGGACCTCACCCCAGCCCACCCCTACTCGCACACACAGACACTGACACACAAACTACAAAAATAAGAGAGGAGGAAGAATAAAAGAAACAGCACAGAATCAAGTTTGAACAGACCTCCAGCCCTCGAAGGGACTAGAGAGAGAAGCGTGTGAAGGATGCCTTTTTTGAAAATGAAAAACAAGGGACGACCCACCGCCATGAGTCACGGAAGCAGCTCAGTTTCTCTGAATGCTGCCACCTCCTATTTTAGGAGAGGTGGTGGATATGCAAGAAATTACAAGTTAAACATCAGCAAGCTTGTAGTTGGAGAAGGCAATGGCACCCCACTCTAGTACTCTTGCCTGGAAAATCCTATTGATGGAGGAGCCTGGTAGGCTGCAGTCCATGAGGTTGCTGAGGGCCGGACACAACTGAGCGACTTCACTTTCATTTTCACTTCCATGCATTGGAGAAGGAAATGGCAACCCACTCCAGTGTTCTTGCCTGGAGAATCCCAGGGACGGGCAGCCTGGTGGGCTGCCATCTATGGGGTCGCACAGAGTCGGACACGACTGAAGCAACTTAGCAGTAGCAGTAGCAGCAAGCTTGTAGTTTGGAAAAATTAAAATCCATCCTTCATCTTCGTAGCCAGAGGGAGGGAAAAAATTGCCTTTGTTTAAATCCAAATTGTGCCTCTTACTCACTTTGAGATTTTGGGTACCTTTTCACTGCTTCTGTGTTGTCCCACATAAAATAGAATTAGCATCACCATCTCCCAGAATTAGGTGACCATTATTCCAGAGAGTTCAGGAAAGTTCCTGAAACAGAGTAATTAGTAATAAAACTAACAACAGTAAAAATGAACATAGAAGTAACAATGTCCACTGTTTAGAGATTAATTAGCTTTAACTTGTTTAAAAGGCAGTTAGGCAGAGGGACTCTGGGGCTAGATTTCAGAGAAACAATACAAGCAGTGCTTTATAAACCAGATGGTGTGAGTTCTGATGCCCAGAGCTGGCATTTCCTGTTGATATTGGGAAAATTAAAACTTTCTGTGCCTCAGTTTTTAGATTTTTAAGTGATATAGATAGAGTTGTACTGGAGCTGTGTGTTAAACATGTTCACATGAAACACTCAGAAGAGTGCCTGGAATATTATAACTGTTATATGAATATTAACTCTTACACACTTAGAATGATTCATTTTTAATCCAACCTGGACTCCAAAGGGCTTTATAGAGATAAGCATGATATTCAGATGTTCTTCAGAGTTTCTGTCTACAAATGAGATTGTTGAATGCATTACCATTTTATTTCTCTGAGCTATGGTTTTCCATTCACTAATTCAGAGGAAAAACAATATAAAAATGTAGTTCCTTGTAAGACAGTTTTCTGACTTTGAAAATTGTAGATAAAACTCCGTGCTATGGTCTTATTATCTGTGTCCTCCCCAGACTCATATGTTGCAGATCTATGCCCAATGGGATAGTATTTGGAGGTGATATCCTTCGTAGGTGTTTAGGTCATGAGTGTGGAGCCATCGTGAATGGAGCTAGTGACCTTATAAACCACTCAGTTTATGATACTCCATTACAGCAACCTGAAAGGACTAAGACACTCAAAGTATTAAGGTATCTAATCGCTTAAATACATCCTCGCATTTATTCAATAAATTTTATTAACTTCAGAAAACTAAGATCATGGCCTCTGGTCCCATCACTTCATGACAAATACATGGGAGAGCAATGAAAACAGTGATAGACTTTATTTTTTGGGATTCCAAAATCACTGAAGATGGTGACTGTAGCCATGAAATTAAAAGATGCTTGCTCCTTGGAAGAAAAGCTATGACCAACCTAGACAGCATATTAAAAAGCAGAGACATTACTTTGCCAACAAAGGTCTGTCTAGTCAAAGCTATTGTTTTTCCAGTGGTCATGTATGGATGTGAGAGTTGGACCATAAAGAAAACTGAGTGCCAAAGAATTGATGCCTTGGAACTGTGGTGTTGGAGAAGACTCTTGAGAGTCCCTTGGACTGCAAGGAGATCCAAACAGTCCATCCTAAAGGAAACCAGTCCTGAGTGTTCATTGGAAGTACCGATGCTGAAGCAGAAACTCCAATACTTTGGCCACCTGATGTGAACAGTTGACTCATTGGAAAAGACCCTGATGCTGGGAAAGACTGAAGGTGAGAGGAGAAGGGGACAACAGAGGATGAGATGGTTGGATGGCATCAGCAACTCAATGGACATGAGTTTGAGTAAACTCCAGGAGTTGGTGATGGACAGGAAGGCCTGACAGGCTGCAGTCCATAGTGTCGCAAAGAGACACAACTGAGAGACTGAACTGAACTGATTAACTTCACTCCATACGCCAAGTACCAAGCTGGGTGTTGAAGGTTGGGAGCAGAGATAATTCTTGACTATGTCATTCAGTCACTTATGTCTTGAAACTTATCATTTATACAAAGTCCATTTAATTTCAAAATATCAGTGGTTTTTGCCAGAACCTACATAAATTTAAATTTCAAACATTAAAAATTTCAGCCTTGAGCTGAGCACAATTTTCATTTTTTTTTAATAGTGAATTCCAATTCAGCATCCCATCTCTTCTTTTTTAAGAGATTTAATTAAGTTTGCAAGTGTCAAAGTTTTGCTTCTCATTTAAATCACAGGTGACTTATACCTCATCTTAGACCCCTTACAGTGTGACTCCAGTGGACACTTCTCCCTTTATGTCCCTAAGTTAAGTTTTGAACTTCGGGAGAAGAATCTGATTAAACACCAGCACATTTCTAGAACTATGGCACATATACAGTACCTGGTTTTATGATGAAATAATCTGTCTTAGAAATCTGCCAATAGAATAATTTCAATTTTTTTTAAAGGGTAGGTAATATGTTGCTCAAATAAATCTGATTTGTGGAAAGTTTTGAAATTCCTTTAGAGAGTGTTTGCAGAACATTTTTTTTTTTTTTGGTAATTGCTTCTCATGAATGAGCAATCGAATGACATATTCCAAACACAGTTCAGTTCAGTTTAGTCACTCAGTCATGTCTGACTCTTTGCTACCCCATGAATCCCAGCACGCCAGGCCTCCCTGTCTATCACCAACTCCCGGAGTTCACTTAGACTCACTTTCAATGAGTCAGTGATGCCATCCAGCCATCTCATCCTCTGTTGTCTTCTCCTCCTGCCCCCAATCTCTCCCAGCATCAGTCTTTTCCAATGTGTCAACTCTTCACATGAGGTGGCCAAAGTACTGGAGCTTCAGCTTCAGCATCATTCCCTCTAGAGAAAACCCATGGCTGATCTCCTTCAGAATGGACTGGTTGGATCTCTTTACAGTCCAAGGGACTCTCAAGAGTCTTCTACAACACCACACTTCAAAAGTATCCATTCTTTGGCACTCAGCCTTCTTCACAGTCCAACTCTCGTATCCATACATGACCACAGGAAAAACCATAGCCTTGACTAGATGGACTTTAGTCAGCAAAGTAATGTCTCTGCTTTTGAATATACTATCTAGGTTGGTCATAACTTTTCTTCCAAGGAGTAAGCGTCTTTTAATTTCATGGCTACAGTCACGATCTGCAATGATTTTGGAGCCCCAAAAAATAAAGTCTGACACTGTTTCAACTGTTTCCCCATCTATTTCCCATGAAGTGATGGGACCAGATGCCATGATCTTCGTTTTCTGAATGTTGAGCTTTAAGCCAACTTTTTCACTCTCCTCTCTCACTTTCATCAAGAGGCTTTTTAGTTCTTCTTCACTTTCTGCCATAAAGGTAGTGTCAGCTGCATATCTGAGGTTATTTCTCCCAGCAATCTTGATTCCAGCTTGTGCTTCTTCCAGCCCAGTGTTTCTCATGATGTACTCTGCATAGAAGTTAAATAAGCAGGGTGACAATATACAGCCTTGACATACTCCTTTTCCTATTTGGCACCAGTCTGTTTTCCATGTCCAGTTCTAACTGTTGCTTCCTGGCCTGCATACAGATTTCTCAAGAGGCAGGTCAGATGGTCTGGTATTCCTATCTCTTTCAGAATTTTCCACAGTGTATTGTGATCCACACAGTCAAAGGCTTTGGCATAGTCAATAAAGCAGAAATAGATGTTCTTCCAGAACTCTCTTGCTTTTTCCATGATGCAGTGGATGTTGGCAATTTGATCTCTGGTTCCTCTGCCTTTTCTAAAACCAGCTTGAACATCTGAAAGTTCATGGTTCACATATTGCTGAAGCCTGGCTTGCAAAATTTTGAGCATTACTTTACTAAGGTGTGAAATGAGTGCAATTGTGCGGTAGTTTGAGCATTCTTTGGCATTGCCTTTCTTTGGGATTGGAATGAAAACTGACCTTTTCCAGTCCTGTGGCCACTACTGAGTTTTCCAAATTTGCTGGCATATTGAGTGCAGCACTTTCACAGCATCATCTTTCAGGATTTGAAATAGCTCCACTGGAATTCCATCACCTCCACTAGCTTTGCTCATAGTGATGCTTTCTAAGTCCCACTTGACTTCACATTCCAGGATGTCTGGCTCTAGGTGAGTGATCACACCATTGTGATTATCTGGGTCATGAAGATCTTTTTTGTACAGTTCTTCTGTATATTCTTGCCACCTCTTCTTAATATCTTCTGCTTCTGTTAGGTCCATACCATTTCTGTCCTTTATCGAGCCCATCTTTGCATGAAATGGNAGCACTTTCACAGCATCATCTTTCAGGATTTGAAATAGCTCCACTGGAATTCCATCATCTCCACTAGCTTTGTTCATAGCAATGCTTTCCAAGGCCCACTTGGCTTCACAATCCAGGATGTCTGGCTCTAGGTGAGTGATCACACCATCATGATTATCTGGGTCATGAAGATCTTTTTTGTAGAGTTCTGTGTATTCTTGTCAACTCTTCTTAATATTTTCTGCTTCTGTTAAGTCCATACCATTTCAGTCCTTTATCGAACCCATCTTTGCATGAAATGTTCCCTTGGTATCTCTAATTTTCTTGAAGAGATCTCTAGTCTACCCCATTCTGTTGTTTTTCTCTATTTCTTTGCATTGATTGCTGAGGAAGGCTTTCTTTTCTCTGCTTGCTATTCTCTGGAACTCTGCATTCAGATGCTTATATCTTTCCTTTTCTCCTTTGCTTTTCACTTCTCTTCTTTTCATAGCTATTTTTAAGCCCTCCTCAGATAACCATTTTGCCTTTTTGCATTTCTTTTTCTTGGGGATGGTCTTAATCTCTGTCTCCTGTACAGTGTCATGAACCTCCGTCCATAGTTCATCAGACACTCTGTCTATCAGATCTAGTCCCTTAATTCTATTTCTCACTTCCAGTGTATAATCATAAGGAATTTGATTTAGGTCATACCTGAATGGTCTAGTGGTTTTCCCTACTTTCTTCAATTTCAGTCTGAATTTGGCAATAAGGAGTTCATGATCTGAGCCACAGTCAGCTCCTGGTCTTGTTTTTGCTGACTGTATAGAGCTTCTCCATCTTTGGCTGCAAAGAATATAATCATTCTCATTTCGGTGTTGACCACTAGCTGACGTCCATGTGTAGAGTCTTGTCTTTTTTTGTTTGAAGAGGATGTTTGCTATGACTAATGCGTTCTCTTGGCAAAACTCTATTAGCCTTTGCCCTGCTTCGTTTGCTTCATTTGCCCTGCTTCATCAAGCCCAGGTCTCCTGCTTCGTAGGTGGATTCTTTACCACTAAGCCACTAGGAAGCCCAAAATTGCTTCCCTCATGGCTCAAAGGATAAAGCTTCTGCCTGCAGTGCAAAAGACCTGAGTTCAATCCCTGGGTCAGGAAGATCCCCTGGAGAAGGAAATGGCAACCCACTCTAGTATTCTTGCCTGAAGAATCCCATGGACAGAGGAGCCTGGCGAGCTACAGTCCACGGGTTGCAAAGAGTCTTTGCTTCATTTGCCCTGCTTCATCAAGCCCAGGTCTCCTGCTTCGTAGGTGGATTCTTTACCACTAAGCCACTCAGGAAGCCCAAAATTGCTTCCCTCATGGCTCAAAGGATAAAGCTTCTGCCTGCAGTGCAAAAGACCTGAGTTCAATCCCTGGGTCAGGAAGATCCCCTGGAGAAGGAAATGGCAACCCACTCTAGTATTCTTGCCTGAAGAATCCCATGGACAGAGGAGCCTGGCGAGCTACAGTCCACGGGTTGCAAAGAGTCAGACATGACTGAGTGACTTCACACACCTAGGTCTTAATTATTACATTCAAAACAGAAACAACAAACTTTACTTTGCAAATGAAATAAAGTTACCTGCCGTCTGATTGCCTGATCCAACTACCTAACCCATAAGTTCTTTGTTTTTTGTGTTTTTTTTTTGCATGATTATATACATTTATATATTGTTAAAAATGATGAAATGTTCTATTCTTATTGGAGACACTTCGAACTTCTTATCTTCCTGACATCGCTAGAGCACTAAAATTTCACTTGGGAGACAGACCATTACCTAATAATCATCTCTTCTAAATTTTTCCTTTTCTGTTGTCTTCTGTTTACACTTCCTTTGGCAAATATTTATTGAGGTACTATGGTTAATGCATTCCACTGTCTTAGACACTTCAAACTTCTTATCTTCCTGACATCGCTAGAGCACTAAAATTTCACTTGGGAGACAGACCATTACCTAATAATCATCTCTTCTAAATTTTTCCTTTTCTGTTGTCTTCTGTTTACACTTCCTTTGGCAAATATTTATTGAGGTACTATGGTTAATGCATTCCACTGTCCTGTGACCAAAGTATGTTGCAGAAGAAGGAACAGTTCATGAAAGTGATGCTTGAACAGACCACATCATGTTAATGTCTTGTAAAAAATCCTGTTACTAAAAACGTAACTCCATGGACCCTTCAATCAGCATTACGATGGAAATTCATTGATCTAAATGGACCTATGATCCAGAAACTCTATAACCCTACATTGTACCTACTGTCTGCTACTCCATACAGTAGTATCTACTGTCCCAACAGACAGTGCATCTCCACAAAGTTCTAGTCACTATTTACAGAGATAAGTTATAACCACTGTGTAACAGTGAAGGTGTTATGCCCTAGACAGATTTTCTCCAGATGTACTGCATGAAATTGACATTTTAAAGTTTCTTCAGCAGGATATAAAGATTTTTATATAAATGGAAATTTTCTATTTCATAAGTGACATTCTAAAATGCTATAACTGGCTTATACAGATACCAGACAAAAACTTATTCATTCTTACTCAAGATACATGCAAGGAATTATGTTGTAATAAAACTTCTAATTGTGGTGGTTTTGTCTATTCAATAAAAAGAATCCTTTCTTTATTAAATATGCAAATATGAATTTACAAACATTCTTCTCTCTCTTTCTTTCCTGTCCCCTTTTCCCAGCCATCAGAACAGTGTAACAAACTAAATTAACTGGATGAGGCTCAAGTCAGAAGCTTGAGCAAAGAGCATAAGAAAAACATCAAAGAAGAAACTTCTGGTATGATTTGCTAGCAATGTATATGCTTTCTTTTAGAGCATCTAGCTACTGTTCCTAATTATTTTGCAAATAGTATTAATAGGAAACAATTCATAGAATGAACGGCATTAGCCTCCTCTTCACTATACGGTGGAACTAACATACCACTGTTTCTCTTCCAGTGAACTCCCTTCTCTGAGGAGGCTCTGATACACAAGGCCTGTTGGTGCCAGTGGTCCTTCCCCTCTGATCACAGCATAGCTGGTTCATCCAAGAGTAGATGCCTGGTCCAAGCCAGGAAAACCATGTTCTTTTTCTTCGATATGTGAATCTGGAAAAAGAGAGGAAAAAGACTGAGAAAACAGGATCTCGGACACATTAAAGGCCACATAATAGAAGTTGGGTCCATGCATCCCCATTCCGGAGACACGAGGGCTACCCTAGTACTGCTGTCCATCCAGACACTCAGGCCTCCCCTCCCGTTGACGCCCCAATTCCCAGAAGCCACTCCACATTGATTTTTACTCAAATTGTTTCACATACTGAGAATAAATTCCCACTGCCAGCTACCAAAAAAGAATATTTAGCCTTTAAATATCGAGGACAAAATATTTCATTTTAAACCACTATTTGTTTTTCGTTAGGGGGTTAATACTGCCAAAAGATGTCTACAGGAAGAGAGAAACCACACAATGCCTAGGTACCATTCTGTAGGATCTGGCATCAGCAAATGCTTGTTTTAATAACACTCTATAGTCTACATATACATACAAATTTTTCAATCATTTAAACTCAAAATATATTTCCCTGTGAACCTACTGGGTTTTCCTTCTTGTCACTGTAATTGACTTTTTTTTTTTTTTTACCACACAATGCCTAGGTACCATTCTGTAGGATCTGGCATCAGCAAATGCTTGTTTTAATAACACTCTATAGTCTACATATACATACAAATTTTTCAATCATTTAAACTCAAAATATATTTCCCTGTGAACCTACTGGGTTTTCCTTCTTGTCACTGTAATTGACTTTTTTTTTTTTTTGACAATTTCAAATCAAGAAAAGTGTTAGTTGCTCAGTCATGTCTGATTCTTTGCAACCTCATAGACTCAGCACCCCAGGCTCCTCTGTCCATGGGATTCTCCAAGCAAGAATACTGGAGAGGGTTGCCATTCCCTTCTCCAGGGGATTTTCCAGACCCAGATATTGAACTTGGGTTCCCTGCACCACAGGCAGATTCTTTACTGTCTGAGCCACAGGGAAGCCTAGGAACTATACTATTATTATTTTACACAAATTTCCTGATTTTCATGGAGTATGGCTGAGCTGGAATCATCTCACTTAGCATAATTTCTGGATATAAGACGTTGTCACAGGAAAATCCAAATGAACATTTTGGCCAACCAATAACCTAGGCATTACTGTTTTAACAGTATATATTTATTTAACATGATATAGCAATAGTATTATTAAAATTATTACCATGGGAAGTAAGCAATAACCCTTTCTCGAGATCACTAAGCTTAGCTGATATTCAATCTCTCTCTCCTTCCTTTAGTTCAACTCTTCTTTAATTTGGCTCATTTCTAAAGACTCAGAAAGTAACTTCATCACTGGCAAACAAAATCTTTCTTTGCTCATATCTCAATTTTTGCCTTTCTCTTTGCCAGAATATCTCTTCCAGAAATCTCTGAAGACTTATGCACTAAAACTCAGACAACTTTTATTATAGCATCTCTCAAAATTCAGAGTTGTGGAATTTAGCTTATTGAATTCTTAAAATCATCTTGGATTATGCAAGTGATAGAGGATCACTGTAAAACATATGAAAAATGGAAAGATGACAAAATATATAAATGGATAATGTCCAGATAAATCATAGAAAATGAGAATTACACAGAGTTCCCCCACCAAAGGGAAAAATTATTAATATTTCATGTGATTTCTATTTACAGTAACTCAATATTGTTCTTTATGATGACTTACTATCATCCAGATTTCCACCAACTTCACCTTCACTTTTTTTAGTAATAGAGTTCCCATATTTTAGCTGGTCAGATAACCATCTACCTAAAGATTGCAAGCTTCTTACAAGTGGTTAGCCAAGATTCAACAGTACGTGAACAGTGAACTTCAAGATGTTCAAGCTGTATTTAGAAAAGGCAGAGGAACCAGAGATCAAATTACCAATATCCACTGAATCATTGAAAAAGCAAGAGAGTTCTAGAAAAACATCTACCTCTGCTTTATTGACTATGCTAAAGCCTTTGACTGTGTGGATCACAACAAACTGTGGAAAATTCTTAAAGGGGTGGAAATACTAGATCATCTGACATGCCTCCTGAGAAATCTGTATGCAGGTCTAAAAGCAAGAGAGTTCTAGAAAAACATCTACCTCTGCTTTATTGACTATGCTAAAGCCTTTGACTGTGTGGATCACAACAAACTGTGGAAAATTCTTAAAGGGGTGGAAATACTAGATCATCTGACATGCCTCCTGAGAAATCTGTATGCAGGTCAGGAAGCAACAGTTAGAACTGGACATGGAACAACAAACTGGTTCCAAATAGGAAAAGGAGTACACCAAGGCCATATATTGTCACCCTGCTTATTTAACTTCTATGCAGAGTACATCATGAGGAACGCGGGCTGGAAGAAGCACAAGCTGGAATCAAGATTGCCAGGAGAAATATCAATAACCTCAGATATGCAGATGACACCACCCTTATAGCAGAAAGTGAAGAAGAACTAAAGAGCCTCTTGATGAAAGTCAAAGAGGAGAGTGAAAAAGTTGGCTTCAAGCTCAACATTCAGAAAACTAAGATCATGGCATCCATTCCCATCACTTCATGGCAAATAGATGGGGAAACAGTGGAAAAAGTGGTAGACTTCATTTTGGGGGGCTCCAAGTGACTGCAGCCATGAAATTAAAAGATGCTTGTTCCTTGGAAGAAAAGTTATGACCAACCTAGACAGCATGCTAAAAAGGAGAGACATTACTTTGTCAACAAAGGTCCACCTAGTCAAAGCTATTGTTTTCCAGCAGTTATGTATGGATGTAAGAGTCGGCCTATAAAGAAAGCTAAGTGCTGAAGAATTGATGCTTTAGAACTGTGGTGTTGGAAAAGACTCTTGAGAGTCCCTTGGGCTGCAAGGAGATCCAACCAGTCCATCCTAAAGGAGATCAATCCTGAATATTCATTGGAAGGACTGATGTTGAAGCTGAAACTCCAATACTTTGGCCACCTGACGTGAAGAACTGACTCATTGGAAAAGACCCTGATGCTGGGAAATAGTGAAGGCAGGAAGAGAAGGGGATGACAGAGCATGAGATGGCTGGATGACATCACCAACTCAATGGACATGAGTCTGAGTAAACTCTGGGAATTGATGATGGACAGGGAAGCCTGGCATGCTGCAGTCCATAGGGTCACAAAGAGTCGGACACGACTGAGTGACTGAACTGAACTACAATTGTGTGGGGTCATGTAACTACTGTGACAGGATGGGAGCAGAAGTGCTTCTGTTTCCTCTGCAGGGTGGCATTTTATTCTCTCCTGTTTTCAATACCTAGTACAGGCTCCTTGCACACAGTGGGCCCTCAGCTAATATTTGGTGAGCTGAGCATTATTCTTAAGATCCATAAGGGCGTCTATATGATTGCTTTTAATAGCAGAGCACAGAGAGACCCTGATCTTAACCCCAAGAAAGGGTCAGAAGTGCTTCGTCTAAGTCACATCCCTAAAAAAGAACAAGTACACCCTCTTCCTCTAGCCTTTCCCTCCCTGCCCTACTCCTAAGAGGCAGTGAAAACTGGTTCAAACACACTGATCTGTAAAAATAATGTGGAAGATGGAAAAACTGCTCTAAGAACTCTGGATTACCTCCTTCTGGACTATTTATTTGAGACAGGAAAAAAAAATCTACCTTACATTGTTATATTTAAGGTCACTATATTATTTTTAAAAACTACACTCTATTCTACCTAATATAGAAATTCATACTAGAAGTGGTCTATTGCTCTCACAAAACCCGAAAATCTATGGCACTGGCTTGGCAGAGGAAACACAAGTTATTGTGTTGGAAATCAGTCGTGATAATGTGGGGAAGCTGACTGTCTGCCAACAAAGCCATTCACACCAGACCAAGCCTAGTCTCCCACATGGACCCAAGGACACCACACCAAGGTGCTGGAGAAATGGAGAAACTGAGCACAGAGACCAACAAATGAGAGGCTTCAGGTTTGAGAACTGTGTCAAGGGGGGACAGGGAGATGCTGGTAAAGGGCACAAACTTCCAACTAGAAGGTGAACAAGGTCTGGGGATGTGGTTGGACAGCATGGTGATTATACTTCACAACACTGTATTATATACTAGAAATTTTCTAGGAGGGTAAACCTTACATGTTCTCATCACAAAAAAAAAAAGGTAATTAAAGAGATGATGGAGGTGTTAACCTCTAGCCAACACGACCATGATAATCATTTCACAATATATAAGTGTATCAAATCAATGTGTGTACACCTTCACTTTACACAATATCATCTGTCAATCAAATCTCAATAAAGCTGGGGAAAAAAGAACAAGGATCCTGTTTGTCAAGGAAAACACATTACTCAAATCCACTTTTTCAAACAGAATAAAAATAGAATCGATAACATATCACACGTCTAACAATTCAACTATGAGAGATTAGACTAGACAACTCAATTAATGACAATTATAGTGTTAAAGAATTGATATGTGGGAGGGATAAATTGGGAGAATGGGATTGATACATACAGTCCACTATAGAAAAAAATATGTAATAATGACCTATTGTATAGTACATGGAACTCTTCTCAATATTCTGTAATAACCTATACCAGAAAAGAATCTGAAAAAGAGTGGATATGTGTATGTATAACGGATTCACTTTGTGTGCAGCAGAAACAAACAACTATATGCCATAAAAATTTTAAAATAT
This sequence comes from Aepyceros melampus, assembly GCA_006408695.1. Lineage (NCBI taxonomy): Eukaryota > Metazoa > Chordata > Mammalia > Artiodactyla > Bovidae > Aepyceros > Aepyceros melampus. The sequence goes on from SJXQ01003486.1 coordinate 119,780, forward strand.
TAACATGCACACAAAATAATTATCTAGATATAATGTGCACTGATGACTATTTTCAAATACATCTGACAAGAAAGCAATTGAAATGCATCGCTAAGTAATGGAGGGCTTCTTATTGCCAAGGAAAGCACAGCCTGGCTTGAAATGCCTATAATTGTTTGACTCCTACAACTTCACTGCCCTCAAACAGTACAAGCCATGTAGCCCTCAAAGAAGGTACATTTTCCAGTGCACACTTCATGTGGTCCTAGAGGGAAATGGACAAAGGGGCTCCTCTGGAGAGCAGAACAAGAACTAAGCAAGCAGTGCAGTGCCAACACTTGCTCAGGCTCTCATTATTGCTAGGGGCAAGGGACTGCTCTGCCTTTCCCTTTATCTCTTTTCTGAACATTATCTTCAATTGAAGTTACATTGTTCTTTCTCCATTACAGTTTAACATGTGTAGGAAGGGAGCAGCTAATTTATCCACAAGTTTATAAGTCATCAAAATACCAGGAATCACACACTGACATTGAAGAGAATCAATCACCTTCCAGAGATCTAGCACTCTAATATGGATAACAGAATCACTTTTCTGTCAACCTGAAACTAATGTAACACTGTAGGTCAACTATACTCCAATATAAAATGCTTCCTTTTTTTAATTAAAAAAGAGCTGCAACAAAGTTCAGTTCAGTTCAGTCGCTCAGTCGTGTCCGACTCTTTGTGACCCCATGAATCGCAGCACGCCAGGCCTCCCTGTCCATCACATCTCCCGGAGTTCACCCAGACTCACACCCATTGAGTCCATGATGCCATCCAGCCATCTCATCCTCGGTCGTCCCCTTCTCCTCCTGCCCCCAATCCCTCCCAGCATCAGAGTCTTTTACAATGAGTCAACTCTTCGCATGAGGTGGCCAAAGTACTGGAGTTTCAGCTTTAGCATCATTCCTTCCAAAGAAATCCCAGGGCTGATCTCCTTCAGAATGGACTGCTTGGATCTCCTTGCATTCCAAGGCACTCTCAAGAGTCTTCTCCAACACCACAGGTCAAAAGCATCAATTCTTCGGTGCTCAGCCTTCTTCACAGTCCAACTCTCACATCCATACATGACCACAGGAAAAACCATAGCCTTGACTAGATGGACCTTAGTCAGCAAAGTAATATCTCTGCTTTTGAATATACTATCTAGGTTGGTCATAAGTTAAAAAATAAAAAAGCTAGAGACCTTGATGTAGAAAATAAATGTATGGACACCAAGGGGGTAAAGAGGGAATGAGAAGAATTGGGAAATTGAGATTGCCATATATATACTGTTGATACTATATACAAAAATAGATAACTAATGAAAATCTACTTTATAACTCAGTGAACTATAATCAGTGCTCTATACTGACCTAAATGGAAAGGAAATCCAAAAATGAGGGGATATATACACACACATATATATATGTGTATATATATATATAACTGATTCATTTTGCCATGCAGTAGAAACTAACACAACATTCTAAAGCAACTAACTCCAATAAAAATTATTTAAGAAATGAGCTCAAAGAAATAAAAAATAAAAGAGATAAATCAAAGATATAAATAAATAAAGGTATTAACCAGATGTGACTTTGTCATCCATGAAGGTAACTCTGTGGGTTCTATGTATGGCAAGCAAGACACAGATGGATATAAACTGGCCACAAGGATCGATTAAGATATAGACTGCTAGTTGTCCCCTGATATGTATCCATCCCTTCTTTAATAATGAGCCTCCCAAGTTTCAGCTGAGTTCATAACTCACAGAGTTTACACTCAGAATGCTTTGCAGCTTTGTGTGGACAGGTAACAAAGTTCTAACCATTAGGGTGTAAGCAAAACTGATGATGCTACTTCCTGACCATACCTCTCAAACCGAATTTGTGCCTACCGCTCTGGCCCCTTTCCCTTTCTTCTGACTGGGTGTGGTGCAAAGTTATCAGCCACTTGAGATTCTAAGGCAGAAGTCTTACACCGAGTTCAGCAAGGCATCTTCTGGCCTGGAGTACTTACCGCCAAACTGTGATATGAGACAGAAATACCATTTAAGCCACTCTCTTGCTTATAACATATTAACCTCTAATATTATACTTTAGCATTCTCTTTTTATCATCAATTATTTTCCCAGTTAGCATACACAAACATGGACAATAATAACAAGGGAACAAAGAATTCTTTCTCATTAGAAGATGGGGAGGAACAAAGACAGGAGTATTTATGGATGTGGGGCTTTGCTTTCATCACAAACACAACTAATATTATGTTAACGTATAGTTTTGTGCTCATTTTTTTCACTCTACAGTTTTTCCAAGTTACAAATAAAATGCATTCACTACCTTCATTCTGCATGACAAATTACTCCAGAGTAGTGACACTCACTGGATAGAAGCTGAATTTTGCGGACACATTTTCTAGGTAGTGAGAGGATGCCTGTACCAACCATTGGTTGGTAGGTCAGAGTCTTTGGGCCAAGGGATGAACAGTATGGAAGAGGCAGGAAATGCCTTTTTTAATTGAAGGGTAGCTGTTATACAATATTATGTAAGTTACAAATGTACAACATAGTAATCCACAATTTTAAAGGTTATATTCCATTTGTAGGAATTACACAATATTGGCCTTGTGCCACACAATATATCTTTGAAACAACTGTATGCCTAATACCTAATAGTTTGTACCTCTTACCCTACACCTATCTTGCCCCTTCCTCCTTCCCTTTCTCTTCTGGTTACCATTACTTTGTTCTCTATAAGTCTGCTTCTTTTTTTGTTATAGTCATGTGCTTATTATACAATATTGGCCTTGTGCCACACAATATATCTTTGAAACAACTGTATGCCTAATACCTAATAGTTTGTACCTCTTACCCTACACCTATCTTGCCCCTTCCTCCTTCCCTTTCTCCTCTGGTTACCATTAGTTTGTTCTCTATAAGTCTGCTTCTTTTTTTGTTATAGTCATGTGCTATACTTTATAGCATATAAAACTGTATATATTTATAGCATATATAACATATGCTATAATTATATATAGTTTATATATATAATTATATATAATGTATAAGCATATATATAAACTATATAATTTATAGCATATATAACTGTATATTTTATATATACAGTTTGCTATATTTTTTAGGTTCCACATATAAATGATATCATACAGTATCTGTCTTTCTCTGATTAACTTCACTTAATACCCTCCAAGTCCATACATGATTTCGCAAAGGGCGCAATTCATTCTTTTTTTATGGTTGAATAATAGTCCATTGTGTGTGTAAAATAATAATATATATTGCATCTTCTTTATCCATTTTCCTGTTGATGGACACTTAGGTTGCTTCCATACCTTGACAACTGAAAATAATGCTTCTATGAACATCTGGATGCGTGTGTGTTTTTTGAATTAGAGTTTCCATTTTGTCCAGATATATATATACTCAGGAGTAGAATTGCTAGGTCATATGGCAGTTCTATGTTTAGCTTTCTGAGAGACCTCCATACTGTTTTCCACAGTGGCTGAACCAATGTACATTTCCACTGATGGCACACATTTCCGCATCCTCACCATTTGTTACTTATGTTTTTTTTAATGACAGTCATTCTGACAAGTGTGAGATAATATCTCACAATGGTTTTTAATTGCATTTCCCTAATGATTAGAATGTTGAACATCTTGTCAGAGGCAGGAATCTCTCTTCTGCCTATAAGCAGTCAAGCTTGCTATTTCATGAGGTAAAGCATTAGTTAACAAGCCTTTCTCTCTATCAAACTTAAAATTAATGAAATTTCTTCTGAAACTGGTTCCCTTGCAGTCTTCATGTTCTACGTTATGACGCTTCATTGTTTTTCTCTGGTTTCATGCTATTTAAATGGGGATTTGGGAGCTATATACTTGTTTTGTTTATTGTCTGTTTCTCCTGCTAAAGTAGAAAATCCACAGAGGAGGAAATTCTTGTCTGTTTTGTTTTTAAGATCATCAAATCCTAGAACAGACCCTGGCATGGGATAAGTCCTCAAAAAATATGTACTTGCTAAATAAATGAATCAATCAGTGAAATAACTTAGGAACTATTAGCTTGATCTCATTTGAACCAAGACACCCCTTCTCTAAATTTTTATCCTGAATTGCCATCTCACATAATGTAAACAAAGTTAGATGAAAAATATGAATTTTTCTCCTGCTAAAGTAGAAAATCCACAGAGGAGGAAATTCTTGTCTGTTTTGTTTTTAAGATCATCAAATCCTAGAACAGACCCTGGCATGGGATAAGTCCTCAAAAAATATGTACTTGCTAAATAAATGAATCAATCAGTGAAATAACTTAGGAACTATTAGCTTGATCTCATTTGAACCAAGACACCCCTTCTCTAAATTTTTATCCTGACTTGCCATCTCACATAATGTAAACAAAGTTAGATGAAAAATATGAATTATCCAGACAATTGTGGTGTGGAGAGAGAGTAATGTTACAAAGAATGAAGACAGAGACTTATCTGAAACATCAAAAAAAGAAAAAAAAATCCACATTTTACCATAGTTGGTGTATAATCATTCATGTTTTTCCGTACTGATTTTCCACTAAACATTTTACACAGAATATTGGATAAGAGTATTCCCAACCTTGCAAAACCAACATAATTTCACAGATTCCAGGTTTGGTATATTCATTTTTTTCCCTTCTGCTACAGTAAAAATTCTTGAGCATAACTCAAAAGTGACCTTACACTGATTCACGCTGAATCAGTCAGTACAGCCCAACATGAAACACTTTCAAACAAACTTGGTCCCCACCTGTCTCATAAGTCACTTGCACAGACAGAAGTACGAGGGAACAAACAGCCCTTCCAGGAATGCGCTCTGGGTTAACAGATGCTGGCTTTATCAAATGGATAAGAGGAAGTAAGTTTAAAGCTAATGGATCTTCAAAGAAGTATCTTCCTTTCTACTGCTCCTTAGAAAAAAACATCTAAAACACTAGGGAAAATGACAGACTGCAACTCAGGCTGTAGCCTATATAACTAGAGGAAGGAAAGAAGTGAAGACAGTGTTTCTTTTTTTTTTTAATTTTAATTAATTTTTATTTTTTAGTTTGTTTTGCTTTACAATACTGTATTCATTTTGCTATACATTGACATGAATCAGCCACGAGTGTACATGAACTCCCAATCCCGACGCCCCCCTCCCGCCCCACACCCTCTCTCTGGATTATCCCCGTGCATCAATCCCAAGCATCCTGCATCCTGCATCGAACCTAGACCGTTTCTTAATCGGGAGCTCCTTAATTAAAATCAGCGTACACATCCAGACACAGTCACCCCTAAGACACAGTGATAAAATGCTGCACGCCTGCATGCTCAGTCTTGTTCAACTCTTTGTAGCCCCATGGACTCCCTCCAAGCATCTCTGTCAATGGGATTTTCCAGGCAAGAATACGGGCCTGGGCTGCCATTTCCTTCTCCAGGGGATCTTCCTGACCCAGGGATTGAACCCACGTCTCTTGCATCTACTCATTGGCAGCACTGGCAGGCGGGTTCTTCACCAGCTGAGTCACAGGGGATGCCCTCCTAGTCCACACTAAACACTAAAATGTGTCAGTCTATTACATTAATAATTGCCTTTTGTTTTCAATTTCCCAAAACAATTTGGCATTCCCTCCAAGCATCTCTGTCAATGGGATTTTCCAGGCAAGAATACGGGCCTGGGCTGCCATTTCCTTCTCCAGGGGATCTTCCTGACCCAGGGATTGAACCCACGTCTCTTGCATCTACTCATTGGCAGCACTGGCAGGCGGGTTCTTCACCAGCTGAGTCACAGGGGATGCCCTCCTAGTCCACACTAAACACTAAAATGTGTCAGTCTATTCCATTAATAATTGCCTTTTGTTTTCAATTTCCCAAAACAGTTTGGCATTTCTTCATCAACTCTCTCTACTCAAATCCTGCTCCATTTACCAAAATAAGAGAGTTAAAAGACAAATTAACATAAACCGACTCTTTTTAAATATAAAAAAATATTAAGCCCTGGATTGGATTGAAGAATTTGGGATTCAAAATGGATGGCTGCCTAGATTTGGGGCCTGGAATGTCTCATGTAATTATTGGTAGCCCATAAATTCCAGTTTTATACTGAAAATGCGACTTTGCAAGCATCACATTGATAGGAGTAGGAGAAAAGCCTTTCAGCAGCAGTGTTCTCCGTATAACCTTGTGTTCGCTCTGTGGACAGCTCACAGTGGTGTCCATGGGTCTTCACGCAGCCCTGGCCCCAGGACCAATCACCCTGCTGGCTGAGTGTCTGGCCACCCCAGCAGCTCCTCTGTCTGTCCTGAGTTTCGTTTCCCCGTTAGCCTCAGGCCCTCAGTATGCATAGTTTGTCTATCAAAACCAGCTCTCCGGAAATGATGAGAAGCACATTCACACAGAAGGGTATTTGACAAATAGCAGTTTCACATGTGAGGTCTTTCCAGTTGCCTCTGAATCTAAATGCATCAAAGTCAAAAACACCGAGTCTCTACAGAAATCTCAACCAAAAATTTCAGTTTAAAAAAATTAACCCTCATCCCCTGGTGCCACAGTCCCTCTCTGCTCCTCCATCTTCCCATCCCCTCACTCAGAGGAGAAGCAAGTGTTCATATTTGTGTTTGGAAATTGTGAAGGTGTGGTGTGCCTGTGGACAGTTGTGTGTGTGCATTTATAGGTAAATGCTTATAATTCTCAAAGGGTATGCTGTTCAAATTTCCTTGCAACTTCTTTTCCACCTCTTACATTCCCTGGTTTATTTTATGTCATCAGGTCTATATCTTATGTAACACATAAGAACAATTTGGTTTTCTAGTGTTTTCATTGAAATTTAAACTCACTTCTTTCAGTTGATAGCAGCTCTATTCACAACAGTCAAGACATGTAAACAACCTAAATGTCCATAGATGCATGAATGGATAATGAATATGTGGTACATACATATGGAATACTATTCAGCCACTAAAAAGGACTAAATAATGCTATTTCCAGAAACATGGATGAACCTACAGATCATACTCAGTGCAGTAAGTCAGAAAAAGAAAGACAAATATGCTATGACCTCATGTACATGTGGAGTTTGAAATATGAGAGAAATGAATTTATCTGTGAAATAGACTCACAGACACAGATGACTGACTTGCGGTTCCCAAGGTGGAGGGTGGTGGAGCTCGGTGGATTGGGAGTTTGGGGTTAGCATACGCAAACAATTACATATAGAATGGATAAACACCATAGTCCTGCTGCTTAGCACAGAGAACTATATTCAATGTCCTATGATGAACCATGATGGAAAAGAATTTTTTTTTTAATGTAAACTCACTTCTATGAGTAACAAGTTCTTGGGAAACCTAGCTTGCTCCACACATTTTAGGGGGGAAGCTGGCTTCACATGCTGTCCCCTTGACCTGTGGGGTAGTGGAGTGGTCATCAGGATGCCATCCTTCCCATCTAGACCTTTATCCTCTGCCAAGCACTTTCGTGAACACAATGCCACGTGATTTCTGGGTGGTACCTGTGTTCAAGGGGCTTTATCAGCACAGGTAGCAGAGGAAATTCTGACATGCTGACAGAGGGAATGGGAATGCCGCAGAAATGTTAAGAAGCTAAGTGAAGGACTGGCAACTCTGTCGGCCCAGTAGTTACCTCAGAATCTAAGAAGAGGCTCAATCTGCAGTCATGTTTATGATTCTCTGATTAGGTATCACAGGCAACCCAATCCCCTCTAGAATACACGTACAATACTGAGAGGTAGGTATTCAAACTGTAACCAATAACAGTGGAGGTAAATGTGTATATATATATACATACAGGCATGGGCTTTCCTGATTGCTCAGATGGTAAAGAATTTGCCAGTAATGCAGGAGGCCCAGGCTCGATTCCTGGGTTGGGAAGATCCCATGGAAAAGGGGATGACTACCACTCCAATATTCTTGGCTGGAGAATTCCATGGTCAGAGGAGCCTGGTGGGCTATAGTCCATGGGGTCATAAAGAGTCAGGCACAACTGAGCAACTAACGTTTTCACTTTCATATTTAGGCAGAGCAGAAAACACACAGGCAAAGGAGTTTTGGAAGAAAGCCAACTTGGATGTAAATTTGTGGTCTTCCACTTGCAGGGTGAATGACCTTATGAAAATTACCTAATTTCTGTAGGGCTTAATTTCCTTATCTGGGAAATGGGCATAAAATATTTACTTCAAATTGCAGTTGTGAAACATAATTGAGGACTTATCACAAAGAACAAACCAAAATACTTACAAGCTCTCAATAAATTGCTGGGAAATAGTTACTATTGGACCACCATCCAAGTCTGCTATAAATACTGCACTTCATTGTCCCCATGGTGCTGGTTCTAACCACTATCATCATCACAGCTTTGGATGTGTGTGTGATCTGTTTCTTGTCTGTTTCTTAACTTCTGTGACTTACTCACATGTTTTTATGCCCAGGTCCTATGGTATGATCCTGAAAAGGTAAAATTAAAAAACAAGAGATACATTAATTGGATGTTTATTGATTGCCAAACGTAAGTGCCTTTATATATTTTTTCTTAAATTTTCACAAGAATATGAAAAAGTAGTTACCCTTGTTATCTTCATTTAGATGAATAGATGTTCTCCAGGTTCTCGACTGTCACACAGCTTAACAGATTTCAAAGCCTGGATTCCAAACATGAAGGTCTGGGTCTAGACCCCAACTTTTGACCACCACAGTTACACTGCAGAAGCCAGAGTAAAGGAAGAAAAGAAAATCCAAAGAAGGTGGCAGAGTGCCACCCAGTGATAAAGCCTTTGAACAGCACTGAATTAACCAGAAATCTGGGAAGATAGGAGTAAATCATTCTAATAATAGAAGGGAGAGAGAGAGAGAGAGAGACAGTACTGCCTGTGGTTGAATTGCATTTTTCATCCACTAAGAAACGGAATAATCAGTGGGAGTGATATGTTTTCAAGCAATAGCTGATCTGTTTCACTGGTTTACTTGGAATCTATACCTAGACCACTAATCAAAAGTAATTTTAAGAAGTAAATATTTTAAGAGTTTCAACATTAACAGAAAAAAACTTTTAAATGTCAACTCACTCCAGTGTTCTTGCCTAGAAAATCCCATGGACAGAGGAGCCTGGTGGGCTACAGTCCACGAGGTCTGCCTGCAGTTGAACTGCATTTTTCATCCACTAAGAAACGGAATAATCAGTGGGAGTGATATGTTTTCAAGCAATAGCTGATCTGTTTCACTGGTTTACTTGGAATTATACCTAGACCACTAATCAAAAGTAATTTTAAGAAGTAAATATTTTAAGAGTTTCAACATTAACAGAAAAAAACTTTTAAATGTCAACTCACTCCAGTGTTCTTGCCTAGAAAATCCCATGGACAGAGGAGCCTGGTGGGCTACAGTCCACGAGGTCACAAAGAGGTGGACATGACTGAAGCGACTTAGCATGCTGACAAAGAGATGTTCCAGGTACGACAAAGAGATGTTCCACACTGCAATCTTTTGCCCACTTCTGGGGCTGCAGGATACATGTAAAGGGGCACAGCTCATTTTCTGATCAAAAGGTTCATGAACACTCTTTGGCACTAAACTCTGAGAGGAGTTAAATATATATTGATTAGTAATTAATGGATAAAGTGTGAGTGGATCAGTGGAAATGAGGCCTATCTGAGAATGCTATAAAGTAACTGAACAGTGATATCCTCCACTGCTGCTGTAAGCAGAGGAGAACCTCGCTGCTCTCTAGTGAGGGGACTGTCTTCTGCTCAGGTATAATCGGGAAGTTATTCTTTCAGACAAAAGGCCACAGGCTTATAAAACTCTTCTAAGCACCATGGTCTTTTTTAATACATTAATTTATTTTTAATTGGAAGATAATTGCTTTACAATCCTGTGTTGGCTTCTGCCACATATCAACATGAATCAGTCATAGGTGTACACATGTCCCCTCCCTTTTGAACCTCCCTCCCAACTTCCACCCAATCCCACTCCTTTATGTTGCCACAGAGTGCCAGATTTGAGCTCTCTCTGCATCATAACAGTAAATTCCCACCCCCTGTCTATTTTATATATGTTAATGTATATGTTTTGAGAAGGAAATGGCAATCCATTCCAGTATTCTTACCTGGCAAATCCCATAGATCAGGGAGCCTGGTGGGCTACAGTCCATGGGGTTGCAAAGAGTCAGACATGACTTAGAAACTAAACAACAACAATGTATATGTTTCAACGCTGCTGCTGCTGCTGCTAAGTCACTTCAGTTGTGTCCGACTCTGTGTGACCCCATAGACGGCAGCCCACCAGGCTCTGCTGTCCCTGGGATTCTCCAGGCAAGAACACAGGAGCAGGTTGCCTTTCCTTCTCCAATGCATGAAAGTGAAAAGTGAAAGGGAAGTCGCTCAGTTGTGTCTGACTCCTAGCGACCCCATGGACTGCAGCCCACCAGGCTCCTCCATCCATGGGATTTTCCAGGCAAGAGTACTGGAGTGGGTTGCCATTGCCTTCTCCACTTTCCCAATTTGTTCCATCCTCAAAACTGAGGTATATATATGCAATGGAACACTACTCAGCCATAAAAAGAACACATTTGTCAGTTCCAATGAGGTGGATGAACCTACAGCCTATTGTACAGAGTGAGGTGAAAGAGAAAAACAAATACTGTATATTGACACACATATATGGAACCTAGAAAGATGGTATCGAGGAACCTATATGCAGGGATGTAATGGACACAGAGTCATGATGAACAATACTTTTGGACGCCATCCCTTTTTTTAAAAAAGTGTTTATTAATGCAGTTTGGCTGTGCCAGGTCTTAGCTGTGGCATCCGGGATCTTAGTTGTGGCATGCAGAATCCGTTTGGTAGTGGCACGTGGTACCTAGTTCCCTGACCAGGGGTTAAACCCAGGCCCTCTGCATTGGGAGTGCCGAGTGCCAATGGATCACCTGGGATGTCCCTAAGCCCATGGTCTTAGGACAGGCCACAATGTGCATGGGGAATGTGAGCATGAAAGAGCCGGCACAACATCAAAACCAAAACCAGAGAAGGACCTCCTAGACAATATGTAACTAATGGCAGGCATTTAAGAAAAAGCAGTGTTCCTGAGAAATCTAGTGAGATGGAGAAAATACATACAGCTACATAATCACTTTAGTACAGCTGTCACGGACCACAACACCAGGAAACCGTCTGAAGAGGGGAGGCCAAGCCTAAAGGCTCTAACTGCATCACAACAGTCTATTTCCTTCCCCACCCCCCAGTGTGTTCACTTACACCCCATCATGATCCTGCAGCTAAGCAGGCTTGTCTTCACTGCACCAGCGTGCATGCAGGATGGAATCACTGACATTCCCGAGTCCGTCATTACCAGTTCATCTTTCCAGTGGCCGATAAGAAGCATAATTAGGGAGAACCTGAATCCATGTGGATGGACCCTAGACGATGATCAAGGCTTGCATGCCCAGGCCAGGTAAGCGATGTGTCTTAGAGATCTCTGCCCTAGTCAGTTCATCCTTGTCAGCAGCAGTTAGTTCTCAAGAACACAGCACTTACTGTGTGTCTGAAATGTTAAGTGCTTTCCCCAATAGTTCTCAAATAGTTACCTAGTTGGTAGGTAACTTGAGCTTTGGTGAGCTGAGGCACCCAGCTAGTAAATGTGAAAGTCTCAAAGACACCAACAGAATAGGCATTTATTGAACAGGGAGTTCGTAGATACAGAAGGTAAAATACAAGGGCCAGGGGACTTCCCTGATGGTCCAGTGGCCAAGACTCCACGCTTCCAGTTCAGGGGGCCCAGGTTTGATCCCTGGTTAAGGAACTAGAGTCTGCATGCCCCAACTAAAATTTAGAGTTGGATTCTGCATACTCCAACTAAGACCCAGTGCAGCCAAATAAATAAATAAATAACACTTTAAAAATACAAGGACAGAACATACAGACTCTAAAGGGGAAGACAAAGAAGAAAAGGGAGTCTGAAATGATATATCACAGACTGTTTGCTGATAAACTAAGCACAGGAGTAGAATACAGGGAAGCTACAGAAAGAAATATCCAACATGTCCAGAAATCAGGTTCAGTATTGGGAACACATGTACACCCATGGTGGATTCATGTTGATGTATGGCAAAACCAATACAGTATTGTAAACTAAAATAAAGTAAAAAAAAAAATTAAATATATATATATATAAGATTTCAAGTAAATTTTTATAAAAAAACTGGATTACCATCCAATGAGGATACATTCTCCAAGGATAATATTAATTATGATACTTTAAAGGGAAAAAAATGTTAAGCTAAGCTGTGCAGCTACAAATTCAACTCTTGAACTAGCTAAATAAAAAAAAATCAAACAAAAAAAGAAAAGTAACTGGTAAATAGTGTTAGTCATATCAGACTCTTTGTGATCCCAAGGAATGTAGCCTGCCAGAGTCCTCTGTCCACGGGATTCTGATGCAAGAATACTGGAGTGGGTTACCATTTCCTTCTCCAGAGAATCTTCTTGTCCCAGGGATTGAACCTGGGTCTCCTGCACTGCAGGTAGATTCTCCATTTATCACAGAAGTGATAAGCCATTTATTTGCAAGGTTATCTGATTAATGACCACGTTATCTCTTCTCCTATATATTCCAAGGTTATTGGAATTAGTCCGTGATGCCATCCAGCCATCTCATCCTCTGTTGTCCCCTTCTCCTCCTGCCCCCAATCCCTCCCAGTATCAGGGTCTTTTCCAATGAGTCAACTCTTCACATAAGATGGCCAGAGTACTGGAGCTTCAGTTTTAGCATCATTCCTTCCAAAGAAATCCCAGGGTTGATCTCCTTCAGAATGGACTGGTTGGATCTCCTTGCAGTCCAAGGGACTCTCAAGAGTCTTCTCCAACACCACAGTTCAAAAGCATCAATTCTTCTGCGCTCAGCCTTCTTCACAGTCCAACTCTCACATCCATACATGACCACAGGAAAAACCATAGCCTTGACTAGACGGACCTTAGTCGGCAAAGTAATGTCTCTGCTTTTGAATATACTATCTAGGTTGGTC
>SJXQ01003486.1:133050-179322 GCA_006408695.1 Aepyceros melampus
AGTGGATTCTGGAAGATTCAAACCTTGCTACACTCACCATCTTTTCAGATGTCCCATATGTGTTTAAATTTTGGCATGCCCTTCTAATATTCAGCCCTATTTCTCCATATATCCTGTGTTATATATCCCATTTATATAGACTTAAAAAGTAGTGGAAAATTTTTAAATAATAACAATAGCCATCTTTGTTATCTAGTAGTTTACCTGTATTAAGTGCTTATCATGTGACAGTCTGTTAAGTGTCTTCCATGCATTAACTCAGGTCTATATCAAGAGGGCCAAAAAAGGGCAAAATGTAACAGAGCATTCTAAAGCAATTAGCTTGGAACAAAGAAAAGTCATTAGGAAAACACAGATACTGCGCTTAGAGGGAAGTATGCCAAGACTTTGGTTCACAGAGAAAGAGAAATAGGGCAAGTGAATGACTTTAAGTACATTCTGTACTTGGATTTCAAGCGAGGTTTCAAGATGGTTAATGTTTGGCCTCTAACATTAATACTCTTTAATAGATACTTTGGACACGGGTATTGAATGATGAAAATAAACAGATACTCTGATATCTCTGTCTTTAGAATAAAGCTCCCATAACTAAACCTTCTGCCAAGTAGGCTAAAAAGTATTGTACAAAGGATATTCCAACTCCCTGATGCAGCCCCAAGACTGAATCAAATCTTTCTCCACCAGAAATTGAGAATCTCCTCAAGGACCTTGAAGTGCTCTCTTCAAATGTGAGAATCCTTGAGAGGAAGGTATAATCTATACACTTAGAAAGGGAATCCTGACAATAATATGAACAGAATCAATTTGCAAATCTATCCGTATATAAACACTCTGATGAAATATTAAATAAACTTATTTGTGACATATTTTTCGAGGATATAACATGAATATTACTCAAAAACTTGACTTATCATATAACCTTCTGAGCTTTCCTTTGCTATTACTGAATGCCCAAAGTTTTACTAGTTCACGATCTTTTCCTTCTTGATGAGCGCCTCAGGAGCTACTCATTTTGAGGTTCTGGTAGATAAGTTTTACTCAAGAACATAACTCTGACACAAGTGAGCAACTGAACTGAACTGAACTGATAACTCCTTTTATTGGTTTCGTGCTGAAGGAGAGATGTAAAAAATGAAATCTGCATTAGATATTGATCTCACAGTTAATTAACTTCTATCCTGAAGTTAATATCTCCCTAATTAATGATGCGCATCATTGTAAAGAAAGATGTTCTCTGTAATAGATGTGTATTTGATTCTTTACCTTTTTACTCTAAGGGAAGAATGTGGTAAATGTTAAATTCCTTTTCTCTAGCTTTCAAAGATTACCCCTAATGTCATTCCTCATGTCAATTTTTAAAGTTAACAACTTATTTCTTCACTTAAGTCTGAACATATTCAGTGGGCTATATATCAAGAGATGTAGAGACCCAAGGTCTTCTGGTCTTTATGTAACAAATCCTTTTTCCTTCTAAGGGTTACCTGGATTTCTACCCTATTTTTCTGAAACTTAATGTGATTCATAAAAACACATTACAATTCACTTTTTTCTGTCTTCTCAAGAGCTTAAGTTATTAATGTTTCAAACCTGTTACTCATAGACTTACTGAGGAAAAAATCACTAATTTTTTAGTAACTCCATTACTTATGAAAATGTCCCAAACTATTTGTATTTCTGAGACAGTCAACAAAATATTTAAGTTGAAAAATACCAATAATTTTAACTAGTGACTCTCAATGGACTATAAGTGTTATTTACTGCTTTGGGCAGCCAAAAAAAGAAAAGAGAAAGAGATTAAGTCTTTTTAAGATACTTGTTTTGTTTTTTTTTTTTTAGTTCAACAGGCTATGAAACTCCTGAATCAGTCTCAAGATATGGAATCTTGTCACATCTGGGTTTTTTTAATAATGAACATCATTGACTATTGTAGCTTAAAGGTGTATTCACAATATCAAGAAGTGATACAGAAAATGAACATGGTAAATCGTCTCCAACTATGTAATACCAAGGACAGCCTGAGGAGTCAGATGACTTCAGACTTCAAAATAATTTGCTTACTTTCTGTAATCATTTAGTGTACATGTAACTTGAAACACTCACATGATTTCTAGATAAACAATATTTTGGGGGAGATTTCACTTATCAAATTTTGCCTGTTCAGGATACCAGAATTTTAAAGGACTCATAGGCTACTTAACAGCTATATATCTATTGACAATGCCTGAAAATCCAAAACTTTGGCTACCTGATGCGAAGAGCAGACTCATGGAAGACCCTGATGCTGGGAAAGATTGAGGGCAGGAGAGGGGACAGCAGAGGATGAGATGGTTGGATGGCATCACTGACTCAATGGACATTGGTTTGGGTGGACTCTGGGAGTTGGTGATGGACAGGGAGGCCTGGCGTGCTGCAGTCCATGGGGTCGCAAAGAGTCAGACATGACTGAGCGACTGAACTGAACTGAATGGATTGTGAACCCGCACGGTGAAATTAGTCAGAAAGCATACTACCTGTTAGTTTATACAGCACTGTATTTCAGAACTACAGATAATATTCAGGACTTATGATCTGAACTGTTGTATCATCCTGTGGTGATCTGGTAGAAACCCATGCCTATGAAAATGTTTTTATCTGAAGATAGAGCAAATTTCTCTTCTCTCATTTTTCACATTTGACTACCTTTCCAATATAGGTCTCTAAATACTCTATGCATTTCTGGTACTTTAGAAATTCCTTTGTATCAAGTACCTAAATCATTGCTACATAATATCAGCATCTCTTTCCTCTATTCTAAAAGTTTAGCATAAATCATTTGACATAATATCAACATCTCTTTACTCTAAAAGTTCAGCTTTTAAATAGAGACATTATATTTATACAGAGACATTATATGATGAAGAGAGATATTATATTTAAATAGACACATTATACCAATCAGCTACATTCATAAGTGGAAATTTGCCCCATTGCTACGATCAATGCCTGGTGACAGCTATTTATGTTCTTGCCTTCATTCTCCATTAGTAGCATTTCCCGATGTCTGTCCCTTTTGAAGGGCAAATGACACCGCCAGGTTCCCAGATGATGATCTTAATGATTCTATAGGCTACACACTAGTTATATCACTAAACATTTTACATTCATGTACTTTCCTAATTATTATCAAAACCCATAAAATAGATGCAATTACTCCTAATAGATTAGGAAATTCAGGCTCTATGCAGTCATTTAACTTGTTGAAGGTTTTGTAGATTAGAGACACAATAAAGGCAAAATAAAGTTTTATGGATCAGTGATGTCGAGGGGCTAGTTTCTGGAATGCCAGTACAGAAAAGTAGTAAGTACATAGATTCTGGTGTCAAATTGTCGGCATTCAACTCCTGGCTCCAATCCTTTCCTAGATTTGTGAACTATTATAATTATTTAACCTCCCTAATCTTGAGTGCTTTCATCATTGTAATAGGCATAATGTTGGCTCTTAACTCATAAAAATATTGTGAGGATTTGATGACATTATCCACATAGAGGTTTTAGCTTGGTATCTGGTATATGATAAATTCTCAAAAATTTTAGCTATTGGTCATCCAGTTCTGTTTGATTCAGTCACTCGGTAGTGCCCAACTCTTTGTGACCCATGGACTGCACCACGTCAGGCTTCCCTATCCATCGCCAGTTCCCAGCGATTGCTCAAACTCATGTCCTTCGAGTCGGTGATGCCATCCAACCATCTCATCCTCTGTCATTCCCTTCTCCTCCTGCCTCAATCTTTTCCAGCATCAGGGTCTTTTCCAATGAGTCAGTTCTTCACATCAGGTGGCCAAAGTATTGGAGATTCAGCTACAGCATCAGTCTTTCCAATGAATATTCAGGATTGATTTCTTTCAGAATTGACTAGTTAGATCTCCCTGCAGTCCAAGGGACTCTCAAGAGTCTTCTCCAACACCACAGTTCAAAAGCATCAATTCTTTGGCACTCAGCTTTCTTTATAGTCCAACTCTCACATCCCTACATGACTACTGGAAAAAACATAGCTTTGAATAGATGGACCCTTTGTTGGCAAAGTAATGTCTCTCCTTTTTAATATGCTGTATGGTTGGTCATAGCTTTCCTTCCAAGGAGCAAGCGTCTTTTAATATCAAGGCTGCAGTTTCCATCTGCAGTGATTTGGGAGCCCAAGAAAATAGTGTGTGACTGTTTCCATTGTTTCCCCATCTATTTGCCATGGAGTGAAGGGACCAGATGCCAAGATCTTAGCTTTTTAAATGCTGGATTTTAAGCCACCTTTTTCACTCACATTAATTGATCCTATTTTCTCACCAAATTGGTGGGAGAGAGTCATTTTCCTCTGCACATTTTGACAAAAAGTAGAACTTCCAGAGTGAATCTGAGTTCAAAAGCTTTCTGCAGTTCATAGAAACATGGGTAGCATCACTGAATGGTCGTTCCAACTGCATTCCTCCATAATTTTTTTTCAGAAGAAAGTTGCTGCTATGATGCAGACTACACACATACAAGGAAAAGTAAACACAAAAACCCAAGGATCACTGGATGCTTGCTTTTAAATATTAGCTGTGTGAAGATGGAGGGGAGTACAGGGCTGGACTGGGAGTTTGGGATTGGCAGATGGAAACTATTATATTTAGGATGGATAAACAGCAAGGTTAAGTTTAGTGTAAAACACAGGGAACTATATTCAATATCCTTGATAAATCATCATGGAAAGGTATAAAAAAATGTATGTATGTAGGTATAACTGAATCACTTTGCTGTATGGCAGAAATTAACACAATGTTGTAAATCAAGTATACTTCAAAAAAATAAATTTTTTAAAAATATTAGTTGTGAAAACCAAAATGAGAATTCAAGTTGACTTGTTTGTTGACTTCTCATCTTGACTTCTCATTTGGTTTTTAAACTACTGGGAGTGTTAGTTGTTCAGTCATGTCTGACTCTGTGAACCCACGGACTGTAGCCTGCCAGGCTCCTCTGTTCATGAAATTCTCCAGGCAAGAATACTGGAGTAGACTGCCATTCTCTTCTCCAGAAGATCTTCCTGACCCCACAATCATTTACAAATTAAATTAATCCATAAATACATACTTAGAGTCTAATTATTCACACAACTAAAACTAATATCAAAATGATAATGAATAAGGAAATTCTACTCTTGAATTTATGGATCTCATGAGACAGAAGTTATATGTTTTTAAGGTTTTCAAAATCCTATACCCCAAATTCTCCAATTTCTATTCCTTGGGTAACAGTCTAAAAATGAAAGTCTTGTAAAAGTTCATTGATTCTGCTATGCAATGAGACATTTTCATTCTAAATTAATCCACCTCCCTCTCTACCCAACAATTTCCCCTCCCCGAGAATTATCCTTCTTGATCATAGTGTAATATAAATTTGCTGAAAATAATACAGTCATCAAATTTTAGAGGAAATGGGCTCATAGAGAACATGTGATGTAAAACTGTAATATTAAAGATTCTGAAGCTAAAACACTGAAATTATGAATGGCCAAATCAAAGTCACAGAAGTGAAACAATCAAATTTAGATTTCAGTTTCTTGATGCAGTCAATATTTCTTCCAAAGCTACTCAGATAAGACAGTGTTAGACCTGCAAGAGATTTTCCTCCATAGAGGAATTTGCAGTATAGATGAAAAGAAAAGACACACATACGGTAAACTTGTTTAGTTAGTTACGACAAGCTCTCCATTATAGAATGTTACCACAGTAATAAATGCATACATATATCAAGGATGTTACTTGAGTAGAAATGCTATACCAAAAAAAAAAAAAAAATGATGTGGCATAAAATACAAATTCCATATCTATGAACATCTTGAAATACAAAAGTAAAAGAATTGAGTAATGATTTAAGTTGAAGGTAAAACAGATAACCATGTAGAATGAGGGATCCAACTTATCCCCCCTGCAGTGGAAGCATGGACTCTTAACCACTGGACCACCAGGAAGTCCCTATAATGCCTTTATTCAACTCCCTTTGCATGAGTTCTCACTCACTACGTCCTGTCCCACTCTTTAAGACCCCATGGAAAGTAGTCTGCCAAGCTTCTTTGTCCATCGGATTTTTCAGGCAAGAATACTGGAGTAGGTGGCCATTTTCCTCTCCAGGGAATCTTCCCAACTCAGGAATCAAAACTGCATCTCATGCTGAGTCATCAGAGGTGCCAATTACCAAAAAAAACCCAATGACAGGGAGCAGAGGCCACCTCCCCCCTTACTCAGAGAAGATCCCTTGCAGCTTCTGGATACAATAACTTAGCTCTCCTTTAAATGTTGCCTAAGGATTTAGGGAGAAAAAAACCTAGGATTATGATTCTCTGACACTGTGCCAACTCATTTGCAGCCACGTGATTATTGGAACAAATTGACAAGAAACATTAAATGCCTCCATTACCAGTAAAAGTGTAAAAAGTATGAGAAACTTGTCACCCTCAAGTGGCTCAATCATTTAAGCATTCCAGTAAATGTTGTCTCAAAATGCTACACTGAAGATCTCTAACTTCCTCTGACAGCCTGACATGTATCTGCCATCAATTAATTTCTCTGAACTATTCTTGAATCTCTCTTTTAAACAACATCATCTTTCTGGGAAAAGGCTTTTAAGTGTTTATAATCCCTTTCAAGTGTGAAAGGGAACCCTTATTCTAGTAATTAGAGATCAAATAAAGAGATCTGAAGTTACTGTATGCACATCCTTCACACTGTTTTAGACTTCAATCATCTCCCTTCTCTGCTTTCATCTTCTGAGGTTAGATTCCTTTTTTTTCTTTCTTTTTTTTTTTGTGCATCATTATATGGGAACTGGTCAATTCCATTTCATCTGCAACTCTATTGAGATAGCCAATATCTTTTAAAAATATAATCACTAACTGGAAAACCACTAAAATCTATGAAAATCCCTTTTGAGGCAAAAGCATTTTAAAAACTCCAAGTAATAAAATGTCCAGAAACACTCAAAGTACCTACTACTCATGTTTCCTGTTTTGCTTTGTTTTTTGAATATTGGATAGGAAGCTGACAGAGTTGAAGTAGAGTAAGCTAAGCTGGAATGGAGCCATCTACTTGTAGGAATTATTTTCTCATCCTCAAAGAATCATTTTGTCTACATATGATACTGACCACTCCCTGCTCCAGTATTGAAAATATTGGTAACAACTTCTAGTATTTTATGAGTACCTGAATAAAAATTCATCTTGAAAGCACAAAAGGCAACATTAATGATGAATATGATATTGATAGGATTACTGTCAATAATATGATATTGATAGGATAGGATTACTGTGAATATGATATTGATAGGATTACTATTGATATTGATAGGATTACAGCTAGATCATTCAGTTTAATATAAAATTACTATCAAGTGTATTAATTCCATGTCCCTTTTCCCCAATGGGAGTATCGCATTGAGACATAGAAAACAAACTTATGGTTACCAAAAGGGAAGCAGGGGGCAGACGAATTAGGAGTTTGGGATTAGCATATGCATACTACTATATGTTCCTGGAGGAGGAAATGGCAACCCACTCCAGTATTCTTGCCTAGAAAATTCCATAAACAGAGGAGCCTGGTGGTCTATAGTCCATGGGGTTGCAAACAGTTGGACACAACTGAGCACACATGCATTACTATATGTAAAAGAGATAATCACCAAGGACCTACTGTATAGCACAGGGAAACACACTCAGTATCTTGCAATAACTTATAATGGAAACTGTGAAAAACAATATATATACGCATATATATAGATGTATACACATACACATATAACTGAATCATTTTGCTGCACACTTGAAGTTAACAAAATATTGCAAGTTAATTACACTTCAATAAAAAAGGATACAATTAAATATAGCATTGATTTTATCACCAGAATTTTCAGAAAATATTTATAGAAGCATCAGGCAGAGCTGAATGCCTGATGTATTATAGGGATTCCTTAAATATGTTTGAATGAGCAAATGAGCAATTCCAGGCAAGCACAACACCTATTCAGTACAGGCATAACAAATAAAATTTCATTTGAGTAATTCAACAATTAAATGCTTCAAACACTAATCTGAGATATTAAATTGGTCAAGAAAGGTGCCTATTCGCAGGAGAGAGGTTAATATTATTGAAAATATCTTTCCACCAGATACTAACTACCCAATACAGAGAGAAAAAAATCAATTATCTTCTTAGCTACCCACAGAAACCCATAGCTACCCAAAGAGATTCTTTTGAGCTGTGATGTTGGAGAAGAATCTTGAGAGTCTGTTGGACTGCAAGGAGATCCAACCAGTCCATCCTAAAGGAAACCAGTCCTGAATATTCATTGAAGGACAGATGCTGAAGCTGAAACTCCAATACTTTGGCCAGCTGATGCGAAGAACTGACTCTTTGGAAAAGACCTGGGAAAGACTAAAGGCGGGAGAAGGGGATGACAGTGTATAACATGGTTGGACTGCATTACCAACTTGATGGACATGAGTTTGAGTAAGCTCTGAGAGTCGGTGATGGACAGGGAAACCTGGCATGCTATAGTCCATGGGGTTGCCAAGAGTCGGACATGACTGAGCGACTGAACTGAACTCATAGAAAGGTATCATATACGTTTAACACTTCTTCTGCTAGATCATTATAACTAAACTAGGGACCACCTAGAGGGCTGAATATATAGAGAGTAAAATATATGGTCTCTTTTTTTGCTTCTTGATAAAATATATGATCACAGAAATTGTGATCAAATCTTTTTTATTGTTTTCCTGGTTCCTCTGAGTTTTAACAAATACCACGCAAATCTAGTTAACTCTTTTCAGGAGTCTTTAAGGCCTATTTATAACTAGTTTCAATATAAT
This sequence comes from Aepyceros melampus, assembly GCA_006408695.1. NCBI lineage: Eukaryota > Metazoa > Chordata > Mammalia > Artiodactyla > Bovidae > Aepyceros > Aepyceros melampus. The sequence continues at coordinate 141,923 of SJXQ01003486.1, forward strand.
TTTAATTGTCTTCCAAAACAAGGAAAGCACTAATGATTACTTTTGGTCATGCATCAATGCATTAAGTACCAGCTGTGTGCCAACTTCTCCAAGAACGACAACTCATTCACAGCCATAGTCAATCAGTTTTGTTTATAATGTCAATATTTGGGGAAAAATTTAAACAATGTTAAATTGTCTAAATAAACACTATTTCACTGAATCAGTGTAACCATTAATACTTAAAATTTATTCAGATAAATAATTCTTTGTGTCTGACTCTATAACCCCATGGCCTATAGCCCACCAGGCTCCTGTGTCCATAGAATTCTCCAGACAAGAATATTGGATGGGTAGCCATTCCCTTTTCCAGGGGATATTCCCAACCCAGGGATTAAACCCAGGCCTCCTGCATTGCAGGAAAATTCTTTGCTATCTGAGTTATCAGGGAAGTCCAACACTTGAGGCCATATACATAAAGAAAGCAAAATAGGCACTATGAATAGATAGTGAAATGCATATATTCATGGATTAAAAGTAAAAACTTTCAAAAATATTTTCAGCTTTTGTTGCCCCTTAGCAGTACACTTAGTGAACTGCTTTGCTGTTTTCATTATTTTTCCATATTTTCAATAAATATTTATTCGACACTTAGCATATGTCCAAAGGGCTTCCTCAGAAGCTCAGTGGTAAAGAATCTGCCTGCAATGCAGGAGACTCAGGAGACGTGGAGTCCATCTCTGAATAAGAAAGATCCCCTGGAGGAGGAAATGACAACCCATGACAGTATTCTTGCCTGAAAAATCCCAGGGACAGAGGAGCCTGGTGGGCTACAGTCCATGGGGTCACAAAGAGTAGGATATAACTGAGCATGTATGTTCAGCACTAAGCAGGGGCTGATCCTGAGGCTCCAAGGCCAAAGTCTTGGGAACAGTTAAATGTATTAACAGCATGTTTTATTAGGATTTGGTAGATGAGAAAGAACCTGTCTGCAATGCAGAAGACCTGGGTTCGATCCCTGGGTCAAGAAGATCCCCTGGAGAAGAGAATGGCAACCCATTCCAGTATTCTTGCCTGGAAAATTTCATGGACAGAGGAGCCTGGTGAGCTACAGTCCAAGGGGTCGCAAAGAGTCAGATGCCATTGAGAACAGTTTCACTTTTTTTTTCCCCAAGAGGGACCGAAGTAGAGGGTGCATGGAAGAGGGGCATGAAATTACATCTTAGGACACAGATAGCACATAATACATAGGTAATATCTGGTCAGCAGTGAGTGTCTATATGTAAATTTCAGGAAATATTATAATGAAAGTGTGTTCTGAAAGACTGAAGAAAGAAGGAGTGCTTACCTTCTATTAGAAAGTCTGAGAGGTGATTTAAGTTCAACTAAACAATCTACATTCTACAGTTTCATTGTTTACTATCACTAATCATGTCCAACTCTTTTGTGACCTGATTGATGGTAGCCCGCCAGGCTCCTCGGTCCATGGAATTTCCCAGGCAAGAATACTGGAGAGGGTAGATATTTCCTTCTCCTGACCCAAGATCAAAGCACTGTCTCCTGCATTGGTAGTAAGTTTCTTTACCGCTAAGCCACCAGGGAAGCCCATTCAATAGTGACCAATGACAAATTCTGCAGAAAAGCTAAAATTTATTTTAAAATAAAAGATAGAGACAATTTCTTAACAATTATCCTAGTGATCTGAATTCCATTCTCATCTCTGCAAAGGGACCTCATCGTTTCATGTTAGATGAATCACTTAATTTTTCTAAAGTGCCAACAATCCAAATATCTTGACAGTAATTATATGTTAGGTCCCAGAGGAAATTTGTGGGGATGAACTTAAATTTCTTTCTCTGCCAAAATGAACAGGAGAGATCAGGAAAATGTCTTTACTTATTATTTTATGTAAAAGATAAACAAAGAATGGAATTTATTTTTTCTAAGAACATTTCAGTTTAAAAGTAAAATTCAATTTTTTCAACATTTTCAAAGTTCATGTAAAATTCCATGGACCTTCATCTTTTTCTGATTAGTATTTGCATGAAAAATATAGATTATTTTCTGGTATATGTTAAGGAAAATCTTTTCTCACTTTATTAGGTCAAATCAAAGGAAGATTTTAATTTGTTTCTCTTCAGTGTTAATTCAGCATTTCTCAAGTATAGTGATTTTTTAAGGGCGAATATCATAATTAAATATTCCTCTGCCACAATTAATATTTAAGATCCAGTTAACCTCAATACAATATTATTCAGCCATAAAAAAAAAAAAAGAATTGTGCCATTTGCAAAGACAAGGATGGACCTAGAGTCTGTCATACAGAATGAAGTAAGTCAAAGAGAAAAACTAATATCATATATTAATATATATGTGAAATGCAGAAATATGGCTAGATGAACCTATTCACGAAGCAGAAATAGCGACACAGACATAGAGAATAAATGTATGGACTCAAGGCAGGAGGGGGATGAACTGGGAAACTGGGACTGACATATTTACACTATTGATAATAAAGTAGAAGTTCTCCTCTAAAATGTTGGATCTGACTTGCCCATAGTCAGCTCTCTAGCTTTATCTTTATCCCTGTCCTATTCAAACTGGATGCTAGGTTATACAGAATCACTCACAGGTCTCCTCACAGCTTGACTTTTCTTGTTGATGCCATGCTCACTCTTTAACTCACATTCCCTTCCCCTTTCCTACAGCCTTCCTCTTTCTCTTGCTTATTTGTGGTAACTATAATTCTTGGAACACATATCAGCATCAAATAGATATCAACATCAACTAAGATGGAAAATTCTGAAAGACCACAAATTATAGGCATGAAGGCAGGAACTAAATTGCCACGGTATTAATAAGGAATCTGACAAGCCTGACACATAGTTGGCACTAAGACTGTGAAGAAGGCTGAGCGCCAAAGAATTGATGCTTTTGAACTGTGGTGTTGGAGAAGACTCTTGAGAGTCCCTTGGACTGCAAGGAGATCCAACCAGTCCATTCTGAAGGAGATCAACCCTGGGATTTCTTTGGAAGGAATGATGCTAAAGCTGAAACTCCAGTACTTTGGCCACCTCATGCGAAGAGCTGACTCATTGGAAAAGACCCTGATGCTGGGAGGGATTGGGGGCAGGAGGAGAAGGGGACGACAGAGGATGAGATAGCTGGATGGCATCACGGACTCAATGGACGTGAGTCTGAGTGAACTCCGGGAGTTGGTGATGGACAGGGAGGCCTGGCGTGCTGCGATTCATGGGGTCGCAAAGAGTCGGACACGACTGCGCGACTGAACTGAACTGAACTGTACTTGAAGCTACCAGTACAGATACTTGTTCAGTTTAGATATCAGGTCACCCAGGAGTCCTCCGCCATTTTTCTGCTGCTTCCTATACCACTGCCACCTACGTTGGGTACCCCTTTCTCCCCTTCGGCTGAGATGGAGCTTCACTGCTACCCGCATATTGTCTCTAGTTGGGGTGAGCAGGGGCTGCTTTCCAGTTATGGTGCACAGGCTTCTTGTTGCAGAGCACGTGCTCTGGTGTGCAGCGATTCAGTGGTTTTTGGCTTTTGGCTTAGCTGTCCTGCAGCATATGGGATCTTAATCCTGTGACCAGGGATTGAACCTGTGCCCCCGGCATTGACAGTGTGGATTCTTAACCACTGGACAGCCAGGGAAGTCCCTCGGACACCCTTTTCAAAGCCCTTAAAATCTCCTTTGCTTATCTCTGTCATCATATTTGGTGGCCTTTACAGTGTCCCTTATTAACTTTGACCTCCTTGAGCACAAGCATTATCTTTTTCATCGTTGCTACATGGATGCCAAGCTCAATACCTGACAAGTAGTGGGTAGGGATAACATATTTGCTAAAACAATACTTTGGAGCATCAATAAATCGGCCTCTAAAAGGACACAAGTTACAGAGGTAGGGGTTACACTGAGGGAAGAAAGGTGAATCAGCACTACTAGAATGATATGATTTGAGAAAAAAGTGTTCCCCAAAAGTCTCTTTCCTTATAATATTAGTATTACAAGGTTTTATTTTTTCTGTAAAATCAGGCATTCAAAAAGCACCAGTTAAAATGCAAATGGGTTGCCCACAAGGCATTAATATATCAATTCATTAACATCCACTCTCAAATAACAGAGAGTATGCTTGAGTTTAAAGAAATGGGTCTCAAAATAGCTAAGTTGAGATCATATAATTTACCCAGGCATAAGCTATTGCCCCAGGGGGTAAAGAGTGGTGAGTTGCCCAGCAAAGGCTAAGTATGAAAGAGTTTAATGGGGAAGCCATGAAAATAAATGTCAATTTCAAGAGCATGTTTAAACTTGACTGTAGAGAAAGCAACCAGAATTTTGAAATCATGAGCAAAGAGTGAGGAATACTATCCTAGAGGGACAAAGAAGGTGTAGGGGAGAGCATTTTAATAATAAAATAAAAGAATTAAAGAATGGTGGTCCTAAATCTCAATGCAGCAAATGAGAGTTTTCAATTTTCCTTCTGTTCTTTCTCATCACCCTTTCACGTTCACTTCCTGCTGCAACACAAGTGCTCACAGAAGCACTGTCGGCTTGTGTCACAGAGTAGCCTGCCTGTTCTGCTTACCCATCAGAGGCCTCTGCTTCATGCCAGCATTTGAGACTTGCTATGAAATAATACAGGAGTGCCAACCTCTGGATTCCGGGCTTCTTGCCAGCTACTCCCTTGTCCTTCTCCATCTACAACAACAATGAGGATCCATCTGCTGCCCCTGACCTTGTTACTTTCCTTTCCCTCATTTTCTTCCAGCTTACAGCATGTCCTCAATGAAAAAAAAAAAAAAAGATTTATAATCACTGGCTATACTCTTTCTTACACAACTAAAAATTATGATTTAGAATATTGTAGAATGTAAGGTTTCCCTTTACCTGAGTAACAATGATCATACATGGTGAGGTGAACATCAAGGGGTAGGACAAATTGGGAGATTAGGATTGCCATATACACTACCATGTGTAAAACAGCTAATGGGAACTTGCTGTAAAGCAGAGGGCACTCAGCTCAGCTCTGTGATGACCTAAAGGGGTGGGATCCAGGATGGGTGAGAGGGAGGTCCCAGAGGGAGGGGATATACGTACACATATGACTGATTCACTTCATTGTACAGCAGAAACTAACACAACATTGTAAACCAATTATGCTCTAATAAAAAATTAAAAAAAAATATAGCGACTTAAGTTTCCATGGATGAATTTTGTAACATATAGCCTTAGCAAACAGCAAAGCATTTTCTTTCACTTTTGCTTATGCATGCCCTTCCAACATTCTTTTTCCTGTGGAGCCAGGCTTTCATTCTGGAAAAATAAACAGAAAATTTTAAGAGTAAAAATAAAAGTTAATTTTTGGCAACATCTAAAGTGGCTCCAGGTCAGGAAACAACAGTTAGAACTAGACATGGAACAACAGACTGATTCCAAATGGAAAAGGATTACGTCAAGGCTGTATACTGTCACCCTGCTTATTTAACTTCTATGCAGAGTACATTATGAGAAATGTTGGGCTGGAAGAAACACAAGCCACAAGCTGAAATCAAGATTGCTGGGAGACATCTCAATAACCTCAGAAATGCAGATGACAGCACCCTTATGGCAGAAAGTGAAGAGGAACTAAAAAGCCTCTTGATGAAAGTGAAAGAGAAGAGTGAAAAAGTTGGCTTCAAGCTCAACATTCAGAAAACGAAGATCATGGCATCTGGTCCCATCACTCCATGGCAAATAGATGGGGAAACAGTGGAAACACTGTCAGACTTTATTCTTCTGGGCTCCAAAATCACTGCAGGTGGTGATTGCAGCCATGAAATTTAAAGACACTCCTTGGAAGAAAAGTTATGACCAACCTAGATAGCATATTGAAAAGTAGAAACATTACTTTGCCAACAAAGTTCCATCTAGTCAAGGCTATGGTTTTCCCAGTGGTCATGTATGGATGTGAGAGTTGGACTGTGAAGAAAGCTGAGTGCTGAAGAATTGATGCTTTTGAACTGTGGTGTTGGAGAAGACTCTTGAGAGTCCCTTGGGCAGCAAGGAGATCCAACCAGTCCATCCTAAAGGAGAGCAGTCCTGGGTGTTCATTGGAAAGACTGGTAAAGCTGAAACTCCAATACTTTGGCCACCTCATGTGAAGAGCTGACTCATGGAAATGACCCTGATACTGGGAGGGATTGGGGGCAGGAGGAGAAGAGGACAACAGAGGATGAGATGGGGACAACAGAGGATGAGATGGTTGGATGGCATCACCGACTCGATGGACATGGGTTTGGGTAAACTCCAGGAGTTGATGATAGACAGGGAGGCCTGGTTGGCGTGCTATAGTTCATGGGGTCACAAAGTGTCGGACATGACTGAGCGACTGAACTGAACTGAACTGAATGTGGCTTCAGAGTCAAATCTAGATATAAACTTAATGAATTGAGATCCAGACTCCTTCACCAATCAGCTGGCAAACTTAACAGCTTATGAAACTAACATCAATGAGTTTCTCCAAGTTTTTGTTTCTTGATGTACAAAATGGACTTCAGGTCAATGGCTATCCTCCAACTGATGATATTATTCTCTGGCAAATATCAGCACAAGGTGAGGCCACAACATGTGCCAATTGTCACAAGTGGATTAGCAATTGTATCAATGGTCCATTCTAATCTCAACTCAATGACGACTTAATAGTGTAAAATTTGGCAGGTCTTTTAAGTGTCTAAATCGACACTGCCCCTAAAGACCATTAATAGATTATCTACTTCTTTACAAAATGCTTCTAAAGAGGTGTCACACAGAAAGTTGAAGGAAATCCTGAATTTTGGGAAAAATGTTTGCAATTATTGAAATATCAAGGGAAATTAAGTAGATAAAAATGCATAAACATTTGCTTCCTTTCATTTGCACCTATATCTTAGTTTTCCAGGTATAGAAAGATAATAATTTAATTAAATCCTACAAGTCTTCTGAAAACATCTTTGTGATAATCAAAAATATAAACAAGAGACTTCATTCTACTCAAGAAGATTATGTCCAATCTAAAATACTACTTTTAAATACTGATAAGCATAGACATAGACAACATACTTTAAAGAGGAGCATAAGCTCTGAAGCTTACTTGAAATCCCTGCTTCATCATTTGTCTCTCTGCCTCTGTTTTCTTATCTGTGAAATGGGTATAATAATACTGTATCAATGGATGTGTTACATGATTTACTTAACTTATTAACTTATTTATCTGATACATTCTGAGGTCTTAGAAGAATGGGTGCAGATAATAAATATCATAAAATCAGTTAAATTATAAAATGAATATCAGGCAGCAATTGAGAAGTGCTATAGCAGCAGTGATGGAGAACGATAACAGAAACAGAAGATGGGACCATCTATATTCTAGAAGAAAACACATGATATAAAGATAAGATAGATCATTTAAATACCCAGAATTTAATACAATTTTTATATCATGTATATTATTATTACAATAGTATAAAGGATATCTAATTAAAAATATATAACATTATACTTTATTTAATATGAGTTTTAAAATCCAGTAACATGAGTTTGGAGATAAACCACTTGCTATTTTCTACTTGTGTGACCTTGACCAAGTTACTCAAACTCTGTTTTTCTGTCTCCTTGGTTGCAAAAAGGAAATAATAACACCTGTCTCAAAGGAATGTTGAGAGGATTAGGTACATTAATTGATGCAAAGTGCTTAGAAGAAGACCTGATGCATGGTAAATATTCAGTAAATGTTATTAAAGGGTATATTTTCATGCACCGTTACAGAATTGTATATAAATCACTGTAACCATAGCTTTCAGTTCAATTAATTAGCATCTGTCAACCGCTAACATGATCTAATTAGTATAAACTCACTACCTTGCCATTATCTCTTCTCTTGCCAAGAAAAACCTCAGTGGTCCCAAAAGGTAAGCTACAGTTTACAAGGTGAGGAAATCTGGAAAAGTTTTACTGCAAAAACTAAAACACATACTGTTAGAAAAAAAAAAAAATTAGAACTTCCTTGATCTGCCCTTGAGCAAGAGAGTAAGAGAAGCGACTATATTTTCTCACTAAATTAGCTCTAGCTGGAATTGAAGAAATTGTGTCATCATTTTAAAATATTGAGGAGATAATAAGGTACAGTGTGCTTTCTGACAGAATTTTGATGTGTCCTTATTCCACAAATATTTTTCAGCATAGGAAGGGTGTCAAAGGGTCCTTGCCAAACCCTTCTATGTTATATATCTTCCCAACTTGCAAAGAGAAAAAGCATCACTATAATAACCATACTGAAATTTCATTTCTGATTTTTTTCTTCTCACACTTTTTCCCACTTAGTATTGCAATACTTTAAAAGAATTGTAAGTTGCTTTTTTTTTTAAGGAAGGTTCTTTTCTCCCATTTAATAGTTCTATTAATTTTAATTTAAAGTTATTGATGCCCTACTTATGTCTGACAGTAAGTAAATGGTCACTGAGTATGGGAGGGGTGTAAGTTGGCATGAATTCCCCATGGAGATAATACCTGAGCTGAGTCTTAACAAATAAATATTTGGAAGAATTTTGAGACAATGTGAGGAAATGAACTGAGGAGTTTATAACAGTCCACTTAAAGAGCAAATAGTTCAATATTACTAAATTGCAAGAGAAAAAAGTAGCTGATATCATGTAGGAAATTAACCGGATCCAAGTCACATGTGACTATATGATTTCTAAAGAGCTTACTGTTCACTCAGTAAGAGACAGGAAGTCACAGGAACAATGAAATTGACCTGGAATAAGAGTGAAGGTGAAATATATATGTGAGAGAGAGATCATTTTGTTACAAGAGTGGAGGATAGACAGGGGGTGGAGGAAAAAACATATTACAAGAAGTAGCAATAGATCACATAAAGAAGAGCATCTTAACTGAAGAAGTGGCTCTAAGGATAAAAAGAAAGGGATTGTTATTGGAAAGCTTTGTAGGGGCAAGATTTGCTACACTGTTGGTGGGACTGTAAACGGTGCAGCCGCTGTGTGAAACAGTCTGGAGGTTTCTAATAAAAAGCTAAAAATAGAACTGCCATCAGTTCAGTTCAGTTCAGTTCAGTCGCTCAGTCATGTCTGACTCTTTGCGACCCCATGAATTGCCATGAGACCCAGCAATTCCACTTCTGGCTATATATCTAAAAAAGCCAAAAACACGAATGCAAAGAGAGACACACACCTCAGTGTTCATAGCAGCATTTATAATTGCCACAATACGGAAGCAATCTAGGTGTCCATCAACAGTTGAATGGATAAAGAAGATGTGGTCTATAACACACACACACACACACACACACACACACACTACATGCAATGGAATACTACTCAGCCATAAAAAGAACAAAATTTTTGCTATTTTCAGTAACATGGATGGACTTGGAGGACATTATGCCAGAAGTGAAATAAATCATACAATGAAAGACAAAGTCTATATGATATTACTTATATATAGAATCTAAAAAGTACAATGAAGTAGTGAACATAACAAGAAAGAAGCAGACCACAGAGGACAAACTAATGGTTGCCAGTGAGGAGAGGGAAGCTGAGGAGAAGCAATATAAAGGCAGGGGGAAAGAGTTACAAGCTATTAGGCATACAAAAAGCTACAAGGATATATTGTATGACACAAGGAATCATGTCAATATTTTATAATAGCTATAAGTGAAGCATAACCTTAAAATTACATATATCTGTAACATATAATACTGTACAAGAACTCTACTTAAATTTAAATTAATAAAAAATATGAAAATTTTTAAGATTAAAAAAAAAGGCATGGTGATTATTTAGAGTAAAGGAGAGGGGGATGTGGAGAAGACTCACAGAATATGGACTTGGGAGGACATATGACTGTTTGTACCACCTTCAGAGATAGGATAGCAAGGGAGAAAAGGACCTTTGGAAGGAAGGTATAGATGGTGGACATATGATGTCTTCACAGTCTGTTGAAAATCAAGTGGAGATATCCACTCAGTGGTTAGATATCTGAATTTGGAAGTCAGAACGGGTGCTTGTGTAACTAGCATTATGGGATACAGATAAGCTGTTTGTAAGAGTGTGACTAGAATATGAGAAGGGAAAGGTTAAAAATATTAAAGTGATGACCAGAAGCACAGAATCCAACAAAGGAGGTTAGGAAGCAATGGGTGAAGAGGGATGAACAGAGCCAGGTACATAATCTGGCTGTCATAGAAGCCAGCAGAAGAAAGGATTTCAAGAAGGGAGAAATTAACAATGACAATATAGCAATGAGTTTGAGTAAGAAATAAGTGTCTAACATATTTGACAGTTTGTAGTTTATGGGTGATAATATTTAACAAGAAAAGGTTCAGTGGAATGATTTGGTACTTTGAGGAAGTGAGAAAATTAAATGGAATGAGTGGGAACCAATCATTGAAAAGATTTGGATAATAAATAAAAAAGGTTGGTAAATAGAGGACTAGAAGGATGTGTGAGGACATTAGTACAGTCAGTAAGATGACCCAATAGACAGAGTTTTAAAATGTTAGAAAAATTTGAGATACTTAAAAATTGTCATAGTAAAAATTGCACTGGACAAAGTTAAACAGGTAGGAAGGACTTCATTCAAGGCAATAGGGAGAAAGACCAGAGCTCAATTTGAGCTCAACTCCACTGTAACAAAGGGCTGGAAATTTTGGAAGGTCTGGGGAAGGGAGATCATAGGCCATCGATTCACAGATTTTATACCAAAGGGAAATAAACTTTCTCATATTTCATTAGAGGCGGTAGTGTTTTAAACTTGAAGCAAGACTCTCACCAAGCCACAGAAACTGGGATATGGGACTATTTCCTGAGATGATTACATTTCAAAGGGATGTCGCTCAAGTCCTTGAGAAAGATATGCCCAAGTTGTGAAACTGGCAAGAAGTTTTAAAAAGATTTGCATCATGGAGGAGCAGAGAAAGTATTTACAGTGATGAGCTTCATAAAGTAGATGCTTTAAGAAAATGGAGATCAGTGGCCGAAGGTCAGAAAGAAGCCTTTCCAGAGGTTCGTCAAGCTGAGAAGAATATTAGGGCCATCTAGGTCAGTCTAAAGACTGAGTCCTTGCTGAAGACAGAAAAGAATGAGATCAAGGGTAATGATGGAGCTAATGAAATTAAAATCAGAAAGTGCCCTCCATCAGGTGAACCTATAGTATTGGAGGTGAGGTTAGGGGGGATAAAAGTCAGTCTGCAGGGATAGGACACACAGTAGAGAGAATTCAAGCCTGGGAATCTCAGTTTTCTCAATAAAGTAGAAATAAAGAGAAATAAAATGACCTTCAGTTCTGTTCAGTTCAGTTGCTCAGTCGTGTCCAACTGTTTGTGACCCCATGGACTGTAGCATGCCAGGCCTCCCTGTCCATCATCAACCCCGGAGTTTACTCAAACTCATGTCTATTGAGTCGGTGATGCCATCCAACCATCTTATCCTCTGTTGTCCCCTTCTCCTCCCAACTTCAATCTTTCCCAGCACCAGGGTCTTTTCCAATGAGTCAAAGTGGCCAAAATATTGAAGTTTCAGCTTCGGCATCAGTCCTTCAATGAATATTCAGGACTGATCTCCTTTAGGATGGACTGGTTGGATCTCCTTGACCTTACAAAATCATAAGCCTGGGTGAGCAGAATCCGTTACTTCTTGGGAAATGGAAGAAGCAAAGATAAGGAGAACCTACTGATGGTGTGGAGAGGGTAGTTAATCAAACCATGTTTCCTTGAATTATAAAAAAAACATTTATATAAAGAGAAACACAATGCTTTTCCAAAAGAAGCTTTTGCCCATGACTCCAGCAGCATTTACAAAGGGCCTACTATGCCTCCCAACTGTCGTTATCTTGGTCACCCTCTGAAAAGTGCTACACAATTATATTTTTTCCTTTTTTTTTTTTTTGGCTAATGATGCTTTCTAGTTCAGATTTTTTAAATCTTCTGTGTCAAAACCACTATAAAGATTTCTTGCCAGATTGCTCCCTCTGAGTACAGAATAAGAAGAAGAGGCATCAAATTTTCTCACCAACTTTTCTGAGCTTTAGTTATCACAGCAACGCTGGATCTGTGCATTTCCATGCTTCTTTTCACAGTGCATTAACTTTAAAATAACAGCTACGTCCCTATCTAGCTATTTTCACTTTTTACTTTCTTCTTTTGCCAGCCAATGAATTGTTCAACTTTTCAGTCTCTCTTTCAGGACTCTTCTTTCATTGACTATAAGAGTTATTAAGATCTGTGCATTTGATTGTTATCCTCATTTAGATCTGTTTCTATTTCTCGGGTAACTTTTCTGAGCACAATTCCAATTATTTTGTTTCTGCAGTGTCCTTTCTTTGTACCAAAATTTGATTTTGTTCATTCTTACTCTCATGTAATGGAAGCTTGGACAATACTTGCTATTTTCTTGTCATGGTTATTCATGATGTTGTTGTTGGGTGTTTTTTTTAGGTTTTCATGGCCTGAGATTAAAATCTACTTGCAAGTTTTAAATACATATTTCATTAATTTTGGAATTTGGGGGTTTTTGTCTTGTTTTCCACCTGGAAATTTCCTCACAGTTATTCTTTAAGTAATCTTTTATTCACAAATAAAACTACATTCCATAAACATATTCAAAATTACATATCTTTATTTATATAAATATCAAAATGATTTTTAAAGATCTTTCTTCTTTCAATTACTTTATTTGAATGTGAGGACGAGACTGGATTAGGTAATTCACAAGGCCTTTCACATTTTTTTTAACATAAATTGGTCTGACATTTAATTTTTTAATATAAATTTATTTATTTTAATTGAAGGCTAATTACTTTACAATATTGTATTGGTTTTGCCATACATCAACATGAATCTGCCACAGGTATACACTTGTTCTCCATCCTGAACCCCCCTCCCACCTCCCTCCCCATACCATCCCTCTGGGTCATCCCAGTGCATCTTCACATCTTAAAAAATTATTTGTTATAAAAATGTTTCTAAACTTTATCTTCATATTTAGATTCAGCTTCTTTTGCTGAGTTAGACCTCAGGAGAGTAATCAATGTCCAATCAGTGATGATTTGAAGGTTTCCCAGACTTCTGCATGCTTCATACTGACCTGTCTTGATATCCTCTCTCCCTCGGACTGGATGAAATTTGAATTATGACTGTGTTTCCTTAGGTATAAAATATAACTTTACATCTCTGAAATTCCAACAGCTGTAAAGGCAGGTTCCTAGGCCAGGAATGAAAGTCATGCCTTCAAGTCTGTTAGAGTGGGGATGTGGATACAAGGATACTAATGGGAAAGATATTTTTTTAAAAGAGACCAACTGGAGCAAGTGTTAAAGTCAAGTCTAGAGTTAGTCCCACTCCTATGTTACAGATATGAATATTTATTGTGATATTAAGTTTCATATTCTTTTGGTTGTTAACCTATAAACCTAACACTATGATGTGTGAAAACAGATTGTCTTTTTCTGGAGGTTAAATGGTTTTGCACTGACAAAAAAAGACAAGCATATTTAGCCCTTCTATTCAAATCAAACATGAACAGATTTCTTTGCATTGATCGCTGAGGATTACTTTAGAAATTTGCTACTATCTTACATAATCTAGCTTTTGCATATTCTTTAAAGTGTTTATGCTTATTAAAAACATAAAATCAAAATCATCTTCCCTCTTTACTATTATCCTTTCTCAAACAAAAAATAGCTAGTAAAAAAATACACTAGTAAAGTAATGCTCAAAAGTCTTCAGGCCAGGTTTTAACAATACATAAACCGTGAACTGCCAGATGTTCAAGCTGGTTTTAGAAAAGGCAGAGGAACCAGAGATCAAATTACCAATTTCCACAGGATCATGGAAAAAGAAAGAGAGTTTCAGAAAAATATCAACTTCTGCTTTATTGACTATGTGAAAGCCTTTGACTGTGGATCACCACAACTATAGAAAATTCTTAAAGAGATGGGAAAACCAGACCACCTGACCTGCCTCTTGAGAAATCTGTATGCAGGTAAGGAAGCAACAGATAGAACTAGACATGAAACAACAGACTGGTTCCAAATGGGAAAAGGAGTACATCAAGGCTGTATATTGTCACCCTGCTTATTTAACTTCTATGCAGAGTACATCATGAGAAACACTGGGCTGGAAGAAGCACAAACTTCAATCAAGATTGCCATGAGAAATATCAGTCACCTCAGATATGCAGATGACACCACCTTTATGGCAGAAAGTGAAGAGGAACTAAAAAGACTCTTGATGAAAGTGAAAGAGGAGAGCGAAAAAGTTCACTTAAAGCTCAACATTCAGAAAACGAAGATCATGGCATCTGGTCCCATCACTTCATGAAAATAGATGGGGAAACAGTGTCAGACTTTATTTTTGGGGACTCCCAAATCACTGCAGATGGTGATTGCAGTCATGAAATTAAAAGATGCTTACTCCTTGGAAGGAAATTTATGACCAACCTAGATAGCATATTGAAAAGCAGAGACATTACTTTGCCAACAAATGCCCATCTAGTTAAGGCTATGGTTTTTCCTGTGGTCATGTATGGATGTGAGAGTTGGACTGTGAAGAAGGCTGAGCGCCAAAGAATTGATGCTTTTGAACTGTGGTGTTGGAGAAGACTCTTGAGAGTCCCTTGGACTGCAAGGAGATCCAACCAGTCCATTTTGAAGGAGATCAGCCCTGGGATTTCTTTGGAAGGAATGATGCTAAAGCTGAAACTCCAGTACTTTGGCCACCTCATGCGAAGAGTTGACTCATTGGAAAAGATTCTAGTCAAGGCTATGGTTTTTCCTGTGGTCATGTATGGATGTGAGAGTTGGACTGTGAAGAAGGCTGAGCGCCAAAGAATTGATGCTTTTGAACTGTGGTGTTGGAGAAGACTCTTGAGAGTCCCTTGGACTGCAAGATCCAACCAGTCCATTCTGAAGGAGATCAACCCTGGGATTTCTTTGGAAGGAATGATGCTAAAGCTGAAACTCCAGTACTTTGGCCACCTCATGCAAGAGTTGACTCATTGGAAAAGACCCTGATGCTGGGAGGGATTGGGGGCAGGAGAAGGGGACGACCGAGGATGAGATGGCTGGATGGCATCACGGACTCAATGGACGCGAGTCTGAGTGAACTCTGGGAGTTGGTGATGGACAGGGAGGCCTGGCGTGCTGCGATTCATGGGGTCACAAAGAGTCAGACACGACTGAGCGACTGAACGGAACTGAACTGAACTGAAATGTATCTGGAGGGAAATTTCCTAGAAATGCAGTTGCTGGGGGACTTCCCTGGGCAAGGACTGAGGCAGTCCAGTGGTTAAAACTTCACCTTCCAACGCAGAGGGTGTGGGTTCCGTCCCTGGTAAGGGAGCTAGGCTCCTCCATGCCTCCTGACCCAAAGACCAAAACAGAGAACAGAAACAATACTGTAACATATGCAGTGAAATTTATAAAATGGTCCACATAAAGAAAATATTTTTTAAAATGGAATTGCTGGGTCAACAGACATATACATTCTAAATACTGGCAGGGGGTTCATGGGCTTACCTGGCAGCTCAGCGGGTAAAGAATCCACCTGGAATGCAGGAGACTCTAGTTTGACCCCTGAGTTGGGAAGATCCCCTGGTGAAGGGATAGGCTACCCACTCCAGTATTCTTGGTCTTCCCTGGTGGCTCAGAAATTAAAAATAATTTACCTGCAATGTGGAAGACCTGAGTTCAATCCCTGGGTTGGGACTATCCCCTAGAGGAGGGCATGGCAACCCACTCCAGTATTCTTGCCTGGAGAATCCCCAGGGACAGAGGAGCCTGGCGGGCTACAGTCCATGGGGTCACAAACAGTCAGATACAACTGAGTGACTAAGCACAGCACAGGGGGTTCATAGAAAAATCAAGAGAATTCCAGAAAAACATCAACTTCTGCTCCATTGACTATGCTAAAGCCTTTGTTGTGTATGGAGTACAACAAACTGGAAAATTCTGGAAGAGATGGGAATACCAGACCACGTTACCTGCCTCCTGAGAAACCTGTATGCAGTCAGGAAGCAGCAGTTGGAACTATAGGGAAATTGGGAAAGGAATATGTCAAGGCTGTATCTTGTCACCCTGTTTGTTTAACTTATACACAGAGTACCTCATGAGACATGCCGGGCTAGATAAAGCTCAAACCAGAATCAAGACTGCTGGGAGAAATAACAACCTCAGCTATGCAGATGACACCACCCTAACAGCAGAAAGCGAAGAGGAACTAAAGAGGCTCTTGATGAAAGTGAAAGAGCATAGTGAAAAAACGTGGCTTAAAACTCAGCATTCAAAAAACTAAGATCATGGCATCAAATCCCATCACTTCATGGCAAATAGATGGGGAAACAATGGAAACAGTAACAGTTTATTTTCTTGGGTCTCAAAGTCACTGCAGATGGTGACTACAAGCCATGAAATTAAAAGATGCTTGCTCCTTGGAAGAAAAGCTATGACAAACCTAGACAGCGTATTAAAAAGCAGGGACATCACCTTGCCAACAAAGGTCCATCTAGTCAAAGCTATAGTTTTTCCAGTAGTCATGTATGGATGTGAGAGGTGGACTATAAAGAAAGCTGAGCACTGAAGAATTGATGCTTTTGAACTGTGGTGTTGAGAGAGGACTCTTGAAGAGTCCCTTGGACTGCAAGGAGATCCAACCAGTCCATCCTAAAGGAAATCAACCCTGAATATTCATTGAAAGGACTGATGCTGAAGCTGAAGCTCCAATACTTTGGCCACCTGATGCGAAGAGCCAACTCACTGGAAAAGACCCTGATGCTGGGAAAGATTGAAGGCGAGAGAAGGGAGCAACAGAGGATGAGTTGGTTGGGTGGTATCACTGACTCAATGGACATGAGTTCTGAGCAAGCTGGAGATAGTGAAGGACAGGGAAGCCAGGCATGCTACGGTCCACGGAGTCTCAAAGAGTTGGACAGGAATGGGCGACTGAACAAGAAGTGGCCATTTATTTCATAACTGCCTACATGCCCTCAGCTTGGAAATCAGATGGAAAATGTTCTCACTATGGGCTTTACCTTATATTTCTATCACATGCCAGATTGTTTCATGGCGTAGATCAAACGCACCTAAGTTCTGAGTGCAAATCACTAAGCCCCAAACATGGTATAACGAGCACATTTCATAAGAAAGAGAAGCTCGTGCGTCAGGGTCTCTGCCTGCACTTGTTTATGCCACTGCACCTACTTTTGGGGCTTTCCCCCTGGAGGAAGAAACTGCCACCACTTCCTCAATTTATTCATTTTTGGCCATGCCACACAGCACGTGGGATCTTAGTTCCCCCACCAAGGATTGAACCAATACCCCCTGCATCGGACGCATGGAGTTTTAACCAACGGACCACCAAGGAAGTCCCCCACTTCCTCAATTTTAGACTTCACTTGATTCCGTCCCTTCATTTTAGAGATGAGGAAGGGACTTGCCCAAGATCACAGGCCTACATGATTAATTAGGGCTGGGCTCTTGATTACCTATTTGGTTGAACAAAAGCTGTTTCCTTTGCAGCATCCTCAAATGATCTCCAAGGTATCTATCTTTCTGGTTTCCTGGAAGATTCAGTCAGGAATGCTCAACAAACTCCTTTGTTAAAGCTAGCTGCCAAATCTAACACAATTGTAAAAAACTATCGCCCTCTGCTGGTAACATGCAGTAACTTACAAAGCCTTCAGTTCAGTTCAGTTGCTCAGTCGTGTCCGACTCTGCGAGCCCATGAATCGCAGCACGCCAGGCCTCCCTGTCCATCACCAACTCCCAGAGTTCACTCAGACTCGCGTCCATTGAGTCCGTGATGCCATCCAGCCATCTCATCCTCGGTCGTCCCCTTCTCCTCCTGCCCCCAATCCCTCCCAGCATCAGAGTCTTTTTCCAATGAGTCAACTCTTCGCATGAGGTGGCCAAAGGACTGGAGTTTCAGCTTTAGCATCATTCCTTCCAAAGAAATCCCAGGGTTGATCTCCTTCAGAATGGACTGGTTGGATCTCCTTGCAGTCCAAGGGACTCTCAAGAGTCTTCTCCAACACCACAGTTCAAAAGCATCAATTCTTTGGTGATGCAGGATGCAGGATGCTTGGGACTGATGCACGGGGATAATCCAGAGAGATGGTGTGGGGTGGGAGGGGGGAGGTGGGGGTCAGAATTGGGAGTTCATGTACACTCGTGGCTGATTCATGTCAACATATAGCAAAATGAATACAGTATTGTAAAGCAAAACAAACTAAAAAATAAAAATTAATTAAAATTTAAAAAATAGGTCTTTTGAAAGCAGTCTACTGTTAAAGTTTAAATAATTAGCCTCCAGTTAAAATAAATAAATTTATATTAAGAAAACAAAAAATGAATATAAATAACAGGCTTTTAGGGGGGATTGCAAGTTTCTCATATTTATAATATGAAAATCTGTGTTGTTCTGGAATGGCGAGAGTTCATTAAGATTTATTATTTTCCATCAAAAGCAAAAAGCATGCTCAAGGGAAAAAAAAATGACAGTGCATAACTGCCCACTTAAATTTAAAGTAAATGAAGATCAATTTCTTCCTTTTTATATTAAAAAAATATGCATTCTCATGTTTTCTTTCCCTGTTCCACTGGGCCATCTTGCACTGACCCAGAGGTCCAGCGAAGCTCGAAGCTTGTGAGATCACGTGAGTGTGCTCAGTTGCTCAGTTGTGTCCGACTCCTTGCCACCCCATGGACTGTAACCCGCCAGGCTCCTCTGTCCATGGGGATTCTCCCAGGCAAGAATACTGCAGTGGGTGGCCATGCGCTCCTCTACGGTTATCTTTCCAATCCAGGGATCAAACTCGGATCTCCTGCATTTCCTAGGAGTCATCATTTTGACATCTAAAATTGCATAAAGGAATAATCTTTGATGGCAATTTTACTACCTATGCAATAGTACTGTAAAGATGTATAAGCATTTCACTACTATCAAAGTACACAAACTTGTATATAATGCTCTTTGTATGAAGGGTGGCACTGTTGCTTAATGTCACCCACAAATGGCAGCATGGTTTAAAAGTCCTCTTTTCCCTGTCCAGTGAAATACATAGGGTTGCCATGGTGCTTATGTTACTTAGAGGTGATATTCTAAAGTCAGTGTGTATGAAAACTATATCTGAACAAAATTTCCTTTAAAATAGTTTATGAAGTGTTTAAATTAGAGAAGGGTATATCTTTCAGTCACCTTATGCTCTCAGCACTGGGTGAAATTTTACAGCAGTTAGCTTGCTTTTAGGAATGGTTCTGTGAAAGAGTATATTTCTTTGTACTTTGAGAACATGTGGAGAAGGAAATGGCAACCCACTCCAGTGTTCTTGCCTGGAGAATCCCAGGGACAGCAGAGCCTGGTGGGCTGCCGTCTATGGGGTCGCACAGAGTCGGACACGACTGAAGCGACTTAGCAGCAGCAGCAGCAGTTGAGAACATGGTGGGTGCCTGAAGATGGAGATGCTCTCCCTACAAGATGCCTAGGACTACAGCTGCATCCCAGCTCCCAAGTCACGTTCACTGCGGAGTACGTTCTCATCATATCGCTCATACTTTTGGAAGCGGGTGTTTCCCATCCTTGCTCTTTTCCTCTCTCCACCTCCAAATAGGAGCCCTTGGATTCTGTCATTTAAATGTTACATGCTATTGACTGGCCTAGACCTCAACATGCACTTACAGCTTCTTCTTCCGGCAAATGGTACACTATCTTGGCTCAGAAAACAGCTGCCTGTAATGCATATAGATGGAATCTAGAAAAATGGTATAAATTTGCAAAACAGAAATAGCGACACAGAGGTAAGCAACAAACATATGGATACCAAGGGGGAAAGTGCGGCTGGGGTGGGATGAATTGGGAGATTGAGTTTGACAATATACACACTATTGATAACTATGTATAAAATAGGTAACTAATGAGAACCTACTATGTAGAAAAGGGAACCCTGCTCAGCACTCTGTGCTGACCTAAATGGGACGGAAATGCAAAAAAGAGGGGATATATATGTATACATATAGCTGATTCATTTTGCTATATAGCAAAAACATAACAGTGTAAAGCAATTATATGCCAATAAATTTTTTAAGAGTCATCTGCCTTGCCTATAACATGTTTTACACATGCGTGCTAAGTTGCTTCAGGCGTGTCCGACTCCGGGACACTAAGGGTAGCCCCGAGGCTCCTCTGTCCATGGGATTCTCCAGGCAAGAATACTGGAGTGGGTTACCATGCCCTCCTCCAGGAGATCTCCCGACCCAGAGATGGAACCCACGTTTCTTAAGGCTCCTGTATTGGCAGGTAGGTTCTTTATCACTATCTGCAATCTAAAAAAAAAAAAAAAAAAGTCTACCTGCAAGCTTAGCTGCCATCATGTCCTGTATCCCAGGACCAGGACTGTACTGAACCTTTGGAGGCTTGCTCCAGCATGATTTCTCTCCATTTTCTTGCACCTCTCTGCCTTTATCTTGTCAAGCAGCAGTTGCTGACAAATCCCACTGTCCTCCTAGAGAATTCACTCTGGGCAGGAACTAAATAGCTTGCCCACGGTGGGCCAAACACACTCCATAGACTGCATATCTAGGCATGCACAGGGAAGACTAATCTGCTTTGTCTCTCGGCTCCTTTTCAAAAGGAGTTTATCTTAAGCCTCTGCTGGTCACGGCAATCTACACTTAAAATAGTGCATTGCCAGCCATCACCCCCATCCTGAACACATAGGGGAAGAATGAATTTAAGTGGTATTGTGCCAGAAAAGATCGAAATGGGAGGCTTTTACATTCCCAGCGTGAATAAAGCGGAAAGTGAACACAAAGTCATTTTATACTTCAATTTTGCTTTTCCATTTCTCTCAATGTTGCTGTTCCCTAGATATCCCAATATTAGGACAGCTACTATTACAGTCAGCAGCAACTGGACTTGACCCATTTAGATTGCCACTGTCAGACAAGTTAATGTCATTCATAACCTGGACCGCAAACAATTGGTGATTCCAGAGAATAGAATTTTCTCTAGCATGAGGGCTGCCAGATATTGCTCTTCATGGGTTCCTAGGCTGGCATCTGTTCCCTTACCTCATAAAGATGCTCATGGATGCTCTCCCTCCCTCTAGGCAGGAAAAGATATCTCACAACACTTTTTGCTTAAAGAAAAATGCCTGATGATGGGGATTGCATTCAAAATGCAATTTGAAATTGTGATAACTAAAAGAGATGTAAAAATTATTCATCTATGTCTCTGGTTACTCCCAACTTTCTCATCTCTAAAATAATGTGATCTTAAGAAGAAAATATTCTGTAGAAAATAACAAGAATTCTTTTTCTTAAAAAGAAAAAAAAAGCTTAGAGCTTTGAGGTTAGAAGAAGTACACATACAGTAATTATTTTTAATGTGTGAAATTTACTCTTATATAGGCTAATCCCCTCTATTCACACAAAATAAACTCTGGGCTTTATTTCAATTAAATTCTGATTTGGGTAAATTAAAATTTCATGTTATATTTTTCAATAGTCTTTGCCACATGATTTAGCATACAGGTATGATATAGGGAAATATGTATAGGCAAATGTAACACAGTACCTGAAAAATTTTAATGGGGTATCTAATACAAAAACTTTAGAATGTTAGAACACCACTAGCAAAACATTTGAGTAAGTTTTGCTCTTCAAAAAGAGGGTATTTTAAAAGCAACAGATCTAATAAGGCTACTTTTGTTGCAAAAAAAAAAAAAAAAAGAAAGAAAGAAAGAAAAGAGAGAGAAAAGAAAGAGACAGAAAGAAATGACTAGTTCAGATAATAGTGTTTGTAACAAGCAGCAAGGGAATTGAGACCCCTCTGAAACTGCAATGCCCAAAGTCCTAATGCAGCCATTCTCAAGGAAGATAAGAGTGGGAGGAGGAGTGTGGATTTAGCATAGCTGCAATAATCTTAGCAAAAAAGAAAGGTATAGATTTCATTCTCAGTTCATACCATTAAGCTGATTAAATTACATTCTGATTGTTTCCTTTCTTTCCCACTAAAAATAACTTTCTTCTCTTACCTCCTGCTCCCCAGTGACTTCAACTTTTATGTGAAACATCATACATTTTTTAGGTTCAACTAGCTCCCATTGTAGAGAAGGCAATGGCACCCCCACTCCAGTACTCTTGCCTGGAAAATCTCATGGATGGAGGAGCCTGGTAGGCTGCAGTCCATGGGGTCGGAAAGAGTCAGACACGACTGAGCGACTTCACTTTCACTTTTCACTTTCATGCATTGGAGAAGGGAATGGCAACCCACTCCAGTGTTCTTGCCTGAGAATCCCAGGGACAGCAGAGCCTGGTGGGCTGCCGTCTATGGGGTCGCACAGAGTCGGACACGACTGAAGCGACTTAGCAGCAGCAGCAGCAGCTCCCATTGAGTCTTCCCTGGTCGATCAGTCCGTAAAGAGTCTGCCTGCAATGAGGGAGACCTAGGTTCAACCTCTGGGTCAGAAAGAACCCCTGGAAGAAATGGCTCCCAACTCCAGTATTCATGCCTGAAGAATTCCATGGAGAGAGGAGCCTGGTGGGCTACAGTCTATGGGGTCACAAACAGTCAGACACAATGAGTGACTAACACTTTCAGTTCCCATGAACTAGCAGTTTTATCTCGTAAAACTCAAACTCCTACATGCTTTTAGTCATCCTAGCAGAGAAAGTCTGATTACCTCATCAAATTACTTAGATCTTTGGTTTACTGTACAAGATACACATTAGTTTTTCTTGAAACAAGTGAACAAGTTCTTGGAACCATTTCTATTCCCAGATAGTAATATCTGGGAATCTCCAATAATTTGGATTTTATGCAACATATTTCTAAATAATACATGAGACAAAGAATAAATTTCAGGAGAAATAAAATACTTTGAACTAAACAAAAAGGTAAACACAACTTACTAAAATTTGTGGACACAGTGAAAGCAGTGTTTAGAATGAATATAGCATCAAATGCATATGTTAGAAAAGAAGGCTCTAAAATCAATAATCTAATCTTACACTTTAAGGAAGGAGAAAAAGAAGAGCATATTAAATGTGAAGTGAAAAGAAGAAAGCAAGTAACCAGAATGGGAGCAGAAACATATGAAACTGAACACATAAAATCAATATAGAAAATCAATGAGGCCAAAAGCTGTTTAAAAAAAAATCAATAAAATTAATAAGCCTTTAGACAAGGAAACTAAGGAGAAAAATAGAGGATATAAATTACTGGACTATAGATATGAAAAAGGTATATCACTACAGATCCCACAAGCATTGAAAGGATAATAAGAGAATCCTATGAAGAAACCTTGGAGAAGAAATGGCAACCCACTCCAGTATTCTTGCCTTGAGAATCCCATGGACAGAGGACCCTGATGGGCTACAGTCCGTGGGGTCACAAGAGTTGGACATGACTTAGTGACTAAACCACCAAACCACAAAAAACTCTATGCACACAACTAATAATCTGTATGAAATGGACCAAGTCCTTCAAATATAAATCAGTCAAAACTCACACAAGAAGAGACAATCTTAAGATGTCTATGTCAAAGAAATTGAATCAGCAATTAATACACTTCCAAAACAGAAAGCCCCAGGCCCAGATGGACTTGCCAGTGAATTCTACAAAATGCTTATGGAAGAAATTATGCCACTTTCCCATAATCTCTCTCAGAAGATAGAAATAGAGGGAACAATGCCTAACTTATTCTGTCACGTTGGCATTATTCTAATATTAAACCCAAAGATATTACAAGAAACAACAGATGAAAATCACTCATGAACACAGAAGTCAACAACGTATCAGCGAATTAAGTCCCAACAATGTACAGAAACAGTTATACACCACAACCAATGCGTTTTATCCCATATATGTATGCAAAGTTGGTTTCAACATTTAAAAATTAAAATCAATCATATAATAAGTTGAAGAAAAATTACATGGTTATATCAATAGAGGAGGAAAAGCATTTGACAAAACCTAACTGCTGATTATGATAAAAATTCCTAATCAACTAAGAATAGAAAAGAACTTCCTCAACTTCATAAAAGATAGCTGCAAAAGAAAAAAAAAAAAAAAAACACCCATAGCTTACTTCACATTGAGTAGTGGAAAGCTCTAAGCTTTCCCAAAAAGATAAGGAACAAGGCAGGATACCCCATCTCACTATTACTTTCATCATCATACCGGAAGTGTTAGAAAATGCAAGAAGATGATAGAATATAAAAGTATTTTGGAAGAAAGTTATAAAATTGTCTTTGTTTACAAATAACATGACTGACTAGGTAGAAAACCTTAAAAAATTGACAAAAATAAATCAGCTATAAAACCATGAAAAGAATGGAGGAACCTTAAATCATATTACTAAGTGAAAGAAGCAAATCTGAAAAGGCAACATGTGGTATAATTCCAACTATGACATTCTGCAAAAAAGAAAACTATGGAGACAATAAAATTAGTGACTGCCAGGGCTTGGGAGGGAGGGTGTGTGAATAGGTGGAGTACAGAGAATTTTTATAAGAGAAACTCAAGGTTTTGTTTCTAATAATATATAAGTATATTATATATTAATATATATAATTTAACAAGTATAATTTTGGTTTGATAGGACATTTGAGATTTTTCTTTTAGTTTACCTTACTTAATATCTCTTTCATATTAAATTTTTCCGAGACATAGAAAGTATACATACATAGGTATCCATTCTCTCCCAAACTACCTTCCCATCCAGGCAGCCAAATAACATTAAGCAGAGTTGCCTGTGCTATACAGTAGGTCCTTGTTGGTTATCCATTTTAAATATAGCAGTGTGTACATGTCAACCTCAAACCCCCTAACTATTCCTTTCCTCCCATCCCTCCAGCCAAATGACCAAAGTCTGTGGGTTGGTATCAGTTCAGTCAGTTCAGTTCAGTCGCTCAGTCATGTCCAACTCTTTGTGACCCTATGAATCGCAGCACGCCAGGCCTCCCTGTCCATCACCCACTCCCAGAATTCACTCAAACTCATGTCCATCAAGTCCGTGATGCCATCCAGCCATCTCATCCTCTGTCGTCCCTTTCTCCTCCTGCCCCCAATCCCTCCGAGCATCAGGGTTTTCTCCAGTGAGTCAACTCTTCACATGAAGTGGCCAAAGTACTGGAGTTTCAGCTTCAGTGTCAGTTCTTCCAATGAACAGCCAGTACTGATCTCCTTTTGGATGGACTAGTTGGATCTCCTTGTAGTCCAAGGGACTCTCAAGAGTCTTCTCCAACAACACAGTTCAAAAGCATCAATTCTTCGGCACTCAGCTTTCTTCAAAGTCCAACTCTCACATCCATACATGATCACTGGAAAAACCATAGCCTTGACTAGACGGAACTTTGTTGGCAAAGTAATGTCTCTGCTTTTGAATATACTACCTAGATTGATCATAACTTTCCTTCCAGGGAGTAAGCATCTTTTAATTTCATGGCTGCAGTCACCATCTGCAGTGATTTTGGAGCCCCCCAAAATAAAGTCTGACACTGTTTCCACTCTTTCTCCATCTATTTCCATGAAGTGATGAGACCAGGTGCCATGATGTTAGTTTTCTGAAAGTTGAGCTTTAAGCCAACTTTTTCACTCTCCTCTTTCACTTTCATCAAGAGGCTTTTTAGTTCCTCTTCACTTTCTGCCATAAGAGTGATGTCATCTGCATATCTGAGGTTATTGATATTTATCCCGGCAATCTTGATTCCAGCTTTTGCTTCTTCCAGCCCAGCATTTCTCATGATGTACTCTGCATAGAAGTTAAATAAGCAGGGTGACAATATACAGCCTTGATGTACTCCTTTTCCTATTTGGAACCAGTGTGTTGTTCCATATCCAGTTCTAACTGTTGCTTCCTCACTTGCCTACAGGTTTCTCAAGAGGCAGGTCAGAGGATCTGGTATTCTCATCTCTTGAAGAATTTTCCACAATTTATTATGATCCATACAATCAAAGGTTTTGGCCTAGTCAATAAAGGAGAAATAGATGTTTTTCTGGAATTCTCTTGCTTTTTCCATGATCCAGCGGATGTTGACAATTTGATCTCTGGTTCCTCTGCCTTTTCTAAAACGAGCTTGAACATCTGAAAGTTCACAGTTCACGTATTGCTGAAGCCTGGCTTGGAGAATTTTGAGCATTACTTTACTAGCGTGTGAGATGAGTGCAATTGTGCAGTAGTTTGAGCATTCTTTGGCATTGCCTTTCTCTGGATTTGGAATGAAAACTTCCCTTTTCCAGTCCTGTGGCCACTGCTGAGTTTTCCAAATGTGCTGGCATATTGAACGCAGCACTTTCACAGCATCATCTTTCAGGATTTGAAACAGCTCTACTGGAATTCCATCACCTCCACTAGCTTTGTTCGTAGTGATGCTTTCTAAGGCCTACTTGACTTCACATTCCAGGATGTCTGGCTGTAACTGAGTGATCACACTATCATGATTATCTTGGTAGTAAATATTTTTTTTGTACAGTTCTTCTGTGTATTCTTGCCATCTCTTAGTATTTTCTGCTTCTGTTAGGTCCATACCTTTTTTGTCCTTTATCGAACATTTTTGCATAAAATGTTCCCTTGGTATCTCTAATTTTCTTGAAGACATCTCTAGTCTTTCCCATTCTGTTGTTTTCCTCTATTTCTTTGTATTGATTGCTGAGGAAGGCTTTCTTATCTCTCCTTGCTATCTTTGGAACTCTGAATTCAGATGCATATATCTTTCCTTTTCTCCTTTGCTTTTGCTTCTCTTCTTTTCACAGCTATTTGTAAGGCCTCCCCAGACAGCCATTTTGCTTTCTTGCATTTCTTTTCCTGGTGATGGTCTT
This sequence comes from Aepyceros melampus, assembly GCA_006408695.1. Classification (NCBI taxonomy): domain Eukaryota; kingdom Metazoa; phylum Chordata; class Mammalia; order Artiodactyla; family Bovidae; genus Aepyceros; species Aepyceros melampus. The sequence continues at coordinate 168,769 of SJXQ01003486.1, forward strand.
GATCCCTGTCTCCTATACGATGTCACTAACCTCTGTCCATAGTTCATCAGGCACTGTGTCTATCAGATCTAGTCCCTTAGAACTAACACCTAAAAAATATGTCCTTTTCATTATAGGGGACTGGGATGCAAAAGTAGGAAGTCAAGAAACATCTGGGGTAACAGGCAAATTTGGCCTTGGAATACAGAATGAAGCAGGGCACAGGCTAATAGAGTTTTGCCAAGAGAACACACTGGTCATAGCAAACACCCTCTTCCAACAACAGAAGACTCTACACATGGACATCACCAGATTCTCCACACCAAAATCAGATTGATTATATTCTTTGCAGCCAAAGATGGAGAAGCTCTACACAGTCAGCAAAATCAAGACTGGGAACTGCCTATGGCTCAGATCATGAACGCCTTATTGTCAAATTCAGATTCATTCTTTCTGAAAGTAGGGAAAGCCACTAGACCATTCAGGTATGACTTAAATAAAATCGGGTCGGTATCAGAGAATTTTTAACGGAGTGAAACTATATTGTATGATGTCATCACGGTGGATATATGACATCATTCATTTGTCCACATCTATAGAAAGCTCACCATCAATAGTGAATGCTCATGTAAACTGTGACCTTTGGATGATAATGATGTCACTGAAGGTTCATCATCTATAACCGGTGGACCACTCTGGTGTTGGATGTGATAATAGGGGAGTCTGTGCATGAGTAGGGAAGCAGAATATAGGAAATCTCTGCATCCTCTGCTCTATTTTCCCCTGAATCTAAAACTGCTACAGAAAAGAAAACCTATTTTTTTAAAAAAAAGGAAAGAATGAATAAAAGAAATGAACAAATGTACCCTTTAAAGGAAAGAAAGAAAGAAACAGGACCCTAAGCTCAAAAATATCCCTGTTGACAGGAATTAAAAAGATCTGCTTTTCTTTGCTCAAGCTGCCGTAACAAAATACCATCAGTTGGGAGGCAACAACAATAGAAATTTATTTTCTCACAGTTCTAGCTCTTGCAAAGTATAAGATGAAGTTTCCAGCACTCTCTTCCTGGCTTAGAGATGGCTGCTTGTTGATAGAGAGTGTGTGTGTCTGTGTGTGTGTGAGTGAGACAGACAGTGGGCAAAGGGTCGGGGAGGGAGTCTGACGTTTCTTCCTCTTTCATAAGGACACGTGTTCTATGAGATCAGGGCTCCACATTCATGATATTCAATTTCATTTATCCTTAATCATCTTCTTAAAAGTTTTACCTCTAATAAGGGGGGTTAGGGCTGGACACAGTTCAATCATAGCAGAGCCCACGGTACACAGATGAATAATAATTGGTGGTGAACTGAAGTTAATGAGAATCTTCATCTCAGGGAAGATTAAATGAAAACTTGGAAAAGTATATTCCTTTGCTTTGACAAAGACCAGTATTGTTTTCAGTTATTATAAACTGACTTAAAAAGCTGAAACTTCAAAATTGCCTTTTTTTTTAGGCAATTCACCACTTTTTTTTTTTAATTCACCACTTTTTGTTATCAGTTGATGAGAGGCAAAAATGTAGACGTGAAAGAATATAAATAAATTATAAAATGGCTTATGGTGCATTTGGCTACAATGTAGGCAGCTATGCTCCAGTTTTGCCTGTTGGTACTGTTGATACTGAAAAGAATACTTCACTTATATTTTGAAATCTATATACTAGATATTTTAGCATCAATATTTTATAAATCATTATATTTTTTCTTTTTACAAACATCATCACTTTAAAGAACAAGATTGCTAAAATTGATGAATATTATTGGCTTTCATGAGTTTTCAAATACAAAGTTAATTCATTATTTTCTTCACATTGAACTTAAGGTTGCATATCAAAAAATAAAATGAAATATGGAAAATCAAACACCTCTAATATCTGAGCAATAAGCATTAGACAGGGACTTCCCTGGTGGCCCGGTGGCTAAGACTCCATGCTCCCAATACAGGAGGCTTGGGTTCAATCCCTGGTCAGGGAACTAGATTCCACACACCACAACCATGATCCAACCCAGCTAAATAAGTAAATATTTTAAAATTAAATAAAGCCTAAGATGTGAGTTGAGTGAAAAGGGTCATAGGGCAGCTTATTTAGTGAATATTTCCACAAAGAAGAACAGCGTCAGTCAACAGTGTAAAAGAAAGCCAAATATTTTTCTTATATATTTTAATGATTGTATTCCTAGATCAGAGACCTTTGAGTCAGACAAGGAAACAAGATTATTACAGTGAAAATTAAATTTGAGAGACAGAGATGTTTGACTTGCTTGAACTAATAATAGTTCATTTTGCACATGAAATATACAGAGCATTTGTGGTGAAACAGGTAGTATTATCAGGTCACTTCCTCCACTGAAAAGACTTCCATGGTCATTTTCCTGAGACTGCTGATCAGAGACCCGTAAGTCAGCCATGTAAACACACAAACAACTTGAACTCTCAGAAACAGACCATACTTACCCTCTGAATCTCAGAAGAACCCTTAAAATGTTCCCAGTCCCCTATGCCTCCAAGGAGTCCCTAGGCCTCCTTGGCACCTGGCGACTTGAATACTCTGTCAAGTATTACTGAGGTCATTTCAGTTTGTGAGGCGGGACCTTAAGTTTACAACTTAAAGGTCTACAGAGCTGAAATCCTCAAAGACTTGCCACAGGAGCTGAAGATATAAATGATAGTCTTCTATTCCATGCAAGAACAAAAATGAAAGACAAAAAAATTATTTCATTTGTAACATACACATTCTATGTATGACTGTATTAGTCAGTGGTTATAAAAGACTAAAGAATCCAACATTTCCATTTTTGCAATGAAAAAACCTTACTGCTAAGGGGAAAATCTTTTTTTTCTCTTTATTACTCTTTTTTAAAAAAAGCTCTACTTCACATTAAGGTATAAATCATTTTCTTAGAGTCAGGCATGCATATTCTTCTTAGATAATATATGAGAGATACAGTGGAGTAAGAACAGTGTCCATTTATGTTTTGAAAATGATTGATGAAAATGATAATTCAAAGGAAAAAATGGGTAACCAACGTTTCCATTCCTCATGTTTTCATATTGCTGAATGGAAGGATTCAGTATGTGAACATTTATCATTTGAACACATCGCTCTTCTACTTAAGTGCAATTTTCTCTTCCACGGGGCTAATGGGAATTAGTAGACCAAGGTCTGGATAAACTGGTTAAACACAGCCAGAAAAATCTTCTAAATTGGAGAGGCAGGGTGGAATTTGCTGATGCAGCCATAATGAAAGTTAGATCATAAGAAGGTATATTTTAACAACCTGCACTACAAGAGATAATGCATCTCTTTATAGAAGAAGGGGGTTGTGTGTGCCCTTAGTTTATGCATTTTCAGAAATGTCCTATGAGGGAATCTCCAGATATTTGACCTGTGCATTCATATTCTCAATCATCAATGAGGTGCATTCGACAGTTAATCATCACTATGAATATGCCAAAATCCCTTCCTTTTTAAATGTAAATGGGCAATTTTATACTTTTTAACTTATTTAACTATAATTCATGCTGAGAGACTGAATATGCAAATGCACAAATGATATAAGACAACAGAACTCTGATCTAAAACTTCCTTCCACTCTCAGTCCAGAAAGACCAACCACAGGTCTGCAGCAGTCTGTTCATAAAGATCAGGACTTGGTCAGTGGTCGCCAGCTTCTGCTTGTCTCAGAGCCAACCACAGAAAGCTAGATATGCTCCCCAAATCCAACACATAACATGTGCCTCCCTTTCAGTTAGCCTGCCTCCAGCTTCCTCTTGTCAACAACCTCCAATGAGAGGTCGTCTGAAGCCCTCACTTTTATTCTCTACAAAGTTTTCCCACTCCAATACCTGTCTTTGAATCAGTGACAAATGCTAATGATAATGGCTGATGTCAAGTGAATAACCTCACTTTGCTTTCATTTTGGCAGTCTGATTTTTATAAAACCATAGTGTCACTAGTCAGAAAACATTATTTATGCTACAAATATCTAAGACACTAAGGTGTCTGTACCCTTTGAAATACTATTTAAAATGGCTGGAAAGGCAAGATCTTAAGGACTCAGATTTTAAGGACCTTACCTAGGTATATATTATACATTCCTCTTAATAAGTCAACTTATATTTGCTACCAATTAATTGTCAGGCATTGAGATGTGTATTGAGTATTCCAACAAAGATAAATAAACTGATCCCTGTTTTAGAACCTGCCTGCCAATTCAGGAGACAAGAGAGACACGGGTTCAATCCTTGGGTCAAGATGTTCCCCTGGAGAAGGACATGGCAACCCACTCTAGTATTCTTGCCAGGGAAATCTCATGGAAAGAGGAGCCTTGTGGGCTATAGTTCATAGGGCCCCAAAAGAGTTGGATACAACTGAAATGACTTAGCATGCAGGCAATAGTTATGAGTGGGATAATATGAATGTTGACTAATAATCTAATATAGTCTTACATTTGTGCATGTACTATATGTTAAAAACAAAATGTAAGGGGGAAACCTGACCCTGTACCTAGTAGGGAATGTATGGGCTAGAAATGATTGAGCTACACAATAATCATTTGAGGTGTCATCAGTATACTTTGGAAATGTCTATAAGATATCAACAATTAAAGAAGTTATTTAGACACTCTATTTTGTAATGAAGATATAAGCATATTTTTAAAGAGCCTATATTAGAGTTTTCCAGACAAACAGAACCAATAGAATATGGGTCTGTGTGTATGTGCAGAGACAGACAGAAACAGACATACACACAGAGAGATTTATTATAAGCAATTGGCTCATGCAATTATGGAGACTGGCAAGTCCTCAGACCTGTAGTCAGCAAGCTGATGACCCACGAGAGGGCTGCTGGTGTAATTCCAGCATGAAGGCCAGTAAACTTAAGATCCACGAAGACCCGATGTCTCAGTTGAAGTTTAAAAGAGGAAAAAAGATCAATACTTCAGCTCAAGACAGTCATGGTGGAAGAATTCCTTCTTATTCAGGGAGGGTCAGCATTTTGACATACTCAGACTTTCAGATCATTAGATGAGGCCCGTTCACATCAGGGAGGCAATCTGAGTTGCTCAGTCTGTGGATCTAAATGTTAAACTCATCCAAAATCACCCAGAATAGTGTTTGACCATGTATGTGGGCATCCCAAGGTCCAGTTATGCATATGTATGTGTGAAAGTCACCCAGTTGTATCCAACTCTTTGCAACCACATGGACTATACAGTCCATAGAATTCTCTAGGCCAGAATACTGGAGTGGGTAGCCTTCCCCTTCTCCCAGGGATCTTCCCAACCCAGGGATCAAACGCAGGTCTCCTGCATTATAGGCATATTCTTTCCCAGCTGAGCCACAAGGCAAGCCCAAGAATACTGCAGTTGGTAGCCTATCCCTTCTCCAGTGGATCTTCTCAAACCAGGAATCGAACCGGGGTCTCCTGCATTGCAGGTGGATTCTTTACCAACTGAGCTATCAGGGAAGCCCCTTTGCCAGTTAGGCTAACAGAAAACAACAGTCAGCAGTCTACCCCTTGTCAACCTGGCATCCATGTGCATCTTCTCAAACCACACTTAACCTCCAAATGAAGACAGTAACAAAATCATAATTCCATTTTGTATGACACAACTACCCTATACATAAACAGACAAATACTAGCCCTTTCTCTAGAAGAGGAAGTAAGTTCTTTGAGTCATGTTTACTCTTCTCCTTAATATTCTGTAACTTAAAAACTATAATGTAAAGTAAATAATACTTAATACTATGACATAAAATTAATAATCTTATGTTACATAAATAGGGATAAAAGAGAGAAGAAAACAAAAACATTTGTGTTTGTATATACATTATACTACATGTAATACAGTATATGTATTATATATTATATATATATATATATATATATATACACACACACACACACATACTCATAATGAAGTAAGGAGGAAATATCATAACTATTACAGTCCTCATTTCTGGAATTGCCACACAGACATAACAGGTACCTATAACTATGTTTTGTGACTACCCAATCTGTATTTCCCATTATATTCCTTGCAAATCCCTAACCATTCGTGCAAACCATTGGCTATGAATGAGTGTATGGTCACACATCTGGCTACTTATCCTTCCAAGTGAAGTGAACCACCAGGTGCAGAGCTCAACTCTCTGCCCACTGGGAGAGTTTCCCTTTACTGTTCATTCAGAGATGTCTCAGAAATGCATTGGGTGCTGCAGCTGTCTACTTGCCAATCATGCAGAATTTTCTATACACCAGGCTCCAGTCTCCTCTTCCTCTGTCAGCTGATCACAGGGAACTCCTCATAAAGCCACAGGTGCAGGTTGGGAAAGAGACGGCAGTATAAAAGGAGAGGGGTCCATGGGCGTTTGGACCACTTCACGCAACTTACTTGCTACATGTACATTCAGAGCCTGCTGGGGACCAACTGTATACATCCCACTTCCATTTGATGATGAAATGTTGACATGTATGCCCAACTTTATGGCCTGGTGGACCAGGTGACACCCTACTCATGTGGGGTAGTTGTTCAGGTCACATGGTAATTTGGTGGTCCAAGGTTAAGGATTTAGCCATTATCAATGCCCAATCACAGGCCAGAAACTGTTTCCCAAAAGGAGAGTCATTGCCCACAGAGGGTAGTAAGGTTTTGCTCCAAAATCATAAAGGTCTGCAGTATGATTCACTTACAGAAGGCTGCCATAGCTCCAAACAGCATCCCTAGCTGCCTCTGACACTTCAAGCATCATAGGATCCTCTGGATAAAGTTTCAAAGCCATTTGCACAGCAAGCTGGACCCATTGCTGAGTCCTCTCTTGTGCTGGGCCTCACTTAAAACAAGCAGCTTTCTGGGTTACTCAATGAATAGGTCAGAGTAATATACCTAAATGAGGAATATGTTGCTTAGAGTGTCACTAGGCATTGAGCGTTTTCCATCCAAAAAGAAGGGCCAGTTGCAGCTAATTATCCCTCATCTTTGAAGGGATATTAAACATGTCCCTATTACTGGACCCCCAGAAAGTTTTCACTCCAATCTCAAAGAAAGGCAATGCCAAAGAATATTCAAACTACCACACAATTGCACTCATCTCAAACACTAGCAAAGTAATGCTCAAAATTTTCCAAGCCAGGCTTCAACAGTATGTGAACTGTGAAATCCCAGATATTCAAGCTAAATTTAGAAAAGACAGAGGAACCAGAGATCAAACTGTCAACATCTACTGGATCATAGATAAAGCAAGAGAGTTCCAAAAAATCATCTACTTCTGCTTTATTGACTATGCCAAAGCCTTTGACTGTGTGGATCACAACAAAATGTGGGAAATGCTTCAAGAGATGGGAATACCAGACCACCTGACCTGCCTCCTGAGAAATCTGTATGCAAGTCAAGATGTAACAATTAGAACCGGACATGGGAAAATGGACTGGTTCAAAATTGGGAAAGGAGTATGTCCAGGCTGTACATTGTCACCCTGCTGGTTTAATTTATATGCAGAGTATATTATGCAAAATGCCAGGTTGGATGAAGCATAAGCTAGAATCAAGACTGCCAGAAGACATATCAATAACCTCAGATATTACCATCTTTCTAAATTCCATATATATGTGTAAGTATACTGTATTGGTGTTTTTCTTTCTGGGTTACTTCACTCTGTGTAATCGGCTCCAGCTTCATCCACCTCATTAGAACTGATTCAAGAGGAAATGAAGAGCCTCTTGATGAAAGTAACGAGGAGAGCAAAAAAGTTGGATTAAAACTTAGCATTCAAAAAACTAAGATCATGGCATCCAGTCCCATCACTTCATGGCAAACAGATGGGAAACAATGGAAATAGTGACAGGCTTTATTTTCTTGGGACCCCAAATCATTGCAGATAGTGACTGCAGCCATGAATTTAAAAGACGCTTGCTTCTTGGGAAAAAAGTCATTACCAACCTAGACAGCATATTAAAAAGGAGAGACATTAGTTTGCCAACAAAGGTCCATTCAGTCAAAGCTATGGTTTTTCCGTAGTCGTGTATCGACGTAAGAGTTGGACCTTAAAGAAATCTGAGTGCAGAAGAATTGATACTTTTGAAGTGTGGCGCTGAAGAGGAATCTTGAGAGTTCCTTGGACTGCAGGGAGATCCAACCAGTCAATCCTAAAGGAAATCGGTGCTGAACATTCATTGGAAGGACTGATGCTGAAGCTGAAACTCCAATACTTTGGCCACCTGATGGGAAGAACTGACTTATTTGAAAAGACCCTGATGCTAGGAAAGATTGAAGGTGGGAGGAAAAGGGGATGACAGAAGATGAGAATGGACATGAGTTTGAGCAAGCTCTGGGAATTGGTGATGGACAGGGAGGCCTGGCATGCTACAGTCCATGGGATTGCAAAGCGTCAGACATGACTGAATGACTGAACTGAAGAAAGGTAGAAAACTCCCACACTTCCACATTTATTTCCCATCCTTTTATATACAAATGCCTTACTCATAAGTCTAGAGTAGTTTCTACTTCCTGCTTACTAAGTTCAATACACATAAAATCACCAGTGAAACTGACTAGTGTAATATCTTATGGAAACAAGATCCCCATGAACTAAATTATGATATAGGACTAGAGAGTTGACATATCCTTAAGGTAAAACAAGGCAGATGTTTTTCAGATTTTGCCAGCTGAAAGTAACCAGTTCTGGGGGGCTTTATTAACAGAGAGAAAGAAACGAAAGCTTTTGCCAGATGATGCCTGCACACCAGGTACAAGGGGATGTCTTAATTTGTTCAAACAATGAAACCACATTTGGCACAGCACCTACAACTGAATTCACAACCTGGTTAAGCCTACAATAATCCACTATCATTCTTCAAAATTCATCTTTTTGTTGTTGTTGTTTCATCGCTAAGTTGTGTCCGACTCTTTGAGACCCCATGGACTACAGCACACCAGGCTTCTCTGTCTTTCGCTATCTCCCGGATTTTGCTCAAACTCATTGAGTCGATGATGCCATCCAACCATCTCATCCTCTGTCATCCCCTTCTCTTCCTACCTCGATCTTTCACAGCATCAAGGCCCTTTCCAATGAGTTGGCTCTTCACATCAGCTGGACAAATATTGGAGCTTCGGCTTCAGCATCAGTGAATATCCTTCCAATGTATATCCAAGGTTGATTTCCTTTAGGATTGACTAGCTTGATCTCCTTTAGGATTCCTTTAGGACTGACTAGTTTGATCTCCAAGGGACTTTTAAATGTCTTTTCCAGCACAATTTGAAAGCATCATTTCTTCAGTGCTCAGCCCTCTTTAAGGTCCAACTCTCATACCCATACATGACTACTGGAAAAAACCACAGCTTTGACTATACGGATCTTTGATGGTAAGGTGGGGCCTCTGCTTTTTAATATGCTATGTAGGTTTGTTGTAGCTTTTCTTCTAAGGAGCATCTTTTTATTTCTTGGCTGCAGTCACTGTCCATAGTGATTTTGGACCCCGAGAAAGTAAAAGTCTGTCACTGCTTCTACTTTTTGCCCACCTCTTCGCCATGAAGTGATTGAAGATGCCATGCTCTTAGTTTTTGGAATGCTGAGTCACAGGCCCAATGGATGACTGAAATAGGGATGAGTCAGATGCCACCACATCTGCTTTTTCCAAACCCATAATGGGGGCCCTAACTGTAGTCCTTCCAGGAGTTCAGAATTACTTTCGGTTACTGTTCTCTTAGGTAGAGGCAGTTGTGGTGGTGAAAGCTTTTGGATTTTCCCACCATAATAGCCCTCAGTCCACTGGCCAGGGCACCCATATGGGGATTCTGCCAGTTGCCAAGGATGTCTATTCCAACCAGGCATTCCAGAACTGATGAAAGGGTTACAGACTGAGTTCAGGGATTTTCTGGGCCCACTGTGAGAGGGACCCTATCTAAAACTCTGTTGATCACCTGATCTTCATACTTTCCTTCTGTGGCTGAAGGGCCACAGTGATATTTTGGATCTTTTGGAATTAGTGTCCAATATTTCCCCAGAGATTCAGTTATTAATATTTCCTTTACCACAATGTACCCTGGTAAAGGCCATGGTCCTTCAGGGGAAGGCTGAGAGAAAGATGAAGAGTGTACATTTGTGGTAATGTACAGGGGTACATCTTTAAGGATCTTCTTCTTTCCCTTCTTCATTCAAGGAGTTTGGGGTCTACAAATTGGCTCAAGTCTGAGACTGATTGAGGGGCCTTGATTCTTTTTTTTTTTTTTTAAACTTCCATTAGATTTTTGTTCAGTTCAGTTGCTCAGTCGTGTCCAACTCTTTGCGACCCCATGAATCGCAGCACGCCAGGCTTCCCTGTCCATCACCAACTCCCAGAGTTCACTCAGACTCACATCCTTTGAGTCCGTGATGCCATCCAGCCATCTCATCCTCGGTCGTCCCCTTCTCCTCCTGCCCCTAATCCCTCCCACCATCAGGGTCTTCTCCAATGAGTCAACTCTTCGCATGAGGCAGCCAAAGTACTGGAGCTTCAGTTTTAGCATCATTCCTTCCAAAGAAATCCCAGGG
>SJXQ01003486.1:180202-217098 GCA_006408695.1 Aepyceros melampus
CCATGATCTTCGTTTTCTGAATGTTGAGCTTTAAGCCAACTTTTTCACTCTCCTCTTTCACTTTCAACAAGAGGCTTTTTAGCTCCTCTTCACTTTCTGCCATAAGGGTGGTGTCATCTGCATATCTGAGGTTATTGATATTTCTCCCAGCAATCTTGATTCCAGCTTGTGCTTCTTCCAGCCCAGCGTTTCTCATGATGTACTCTGCATAGAAGTTAAATAAGCAGGTTGACAATATACAGCCTTGACGTAATCCTTTTCCTATTTGGAACCAGTCTGTTGTTCCATGTCCAGTTCTAACTGTTGCTTCCTGACCTGCATACAGATTTCTCAAGAGGCAGGTCAGGTGGTCTGGTATTCCCATCTCTTTCAGAATTTTCCACAGTTTATCGTGATCCACACAGTCAAAGGCTTTGGCATAGTCAATAAAGCAGATGACTTTAACTTGTTAGAACCTGGAAGCTGAACCAATTAACCTCAGGGTTATTGTCTCCAGCTCTAAATAACAATTTAATAACTGAAAGAAACTCTCATTGCATAGTCCATTGTTTTATTAGAGTTGCACAATTATTTTAAAAGTGTTCTTCACCCAATAATGTGCTTTTGGAATGTTATAGTTAAATTTGATTATGCATAGCTCTCATCCAATAATTTAGTTTGGAAGAAATAGGACTCTGTATCTGTGCATTACACTATCTCTGTCCCTGTATTCCTGTTCTACAGTGAAGGAAATCCTGGTTTGTGACTGCTGGGAGGGAAGCCTGAATCCTCCCTTGTGGTGTCTGTATGTAACTCCCTTACACAATAGTCTTTGACTCTGCTGAAACTGTCTCCTCTTCCGTTTTGCTGTCTTCACTATAATTTTACTTCTCTCTGCTGTGGAACAAGACCAATGATAATGGGAGGATTTTATTGCATTATTCTGGCAGTGTGCCTTTTTTTTTTTTTTTCTAAGGTGTGGATATCATTCAGAGGAGGTTGGCATGTGGAGCCAATGTTCCTATGAGGTAAATATGTGGTGTCTTCCCCATTCTGTTACTGGGAAAATGGCCCTATTGTGAGAGAATTGCCCCCAAGGCACTCCGAAAATTCACAGTGATACAGGAGGAACTTGCATTTGAGTAGATGTTTGAGTGTCCACTATAGACAAGGGGCTTTGTTAAGGAAATCACATCCCTATATGAAATAGCCAACTCCAAAGGGGAAGGCAGGAATAGTCTTATTGGTATTGAGAGGATGTAAAGGTCTGGCAGATACTGATCCCTGGAACTAGAAGATTCAGAGGAAGTCTTGTAAAATGCACCTGAAAGATTAGAAGGCTGGTAGCATAGTTTCATTTCAAAGAGAAACAGTTCAGTAGTTCACTGTCTACAGTGAGTCAAGCACCTTATATATTGTCTTGTTTAGTCTTCTGCACCACCCTATGAGGTGGATGTTTCCCGGGTCTCACAGAAGCTAAAGTGACAGGGAAGGGCTTCCCTGTCACTGCTTCCAGGCCGACTAAGTGGAAGCACCTGTCTCTTTTTATTCCACTAAATACAATAAAAATGCTGAACACTGTATGTAGAATAATAAAGGGCTCTGAAAGGTAGAAAGAGAGAGGACAACAGGCTAGGACATCCAGGACCCAAGGAGCTACAGTGTAGAGAATTCCTTGGGTTTACTCTTAGCCTTCCTCCTGACCCAGGGATTGAACCCAGGTATCCGACATGACAGGCAGATTCTTTGCCATCGGAGCTACCAGGAAAGCCCTTGAATCCTAGACTTTGGCAACTAGAAATGCCAACAGGCGTAGATGAAAGGGCCGAAACAAAAGTTTGTTCTCTCTACTAAACAAACCAGACAGGGAAATCCTAGCAAGACAGAAAACTTAGACAATAGCCTCTCAATTTATACCAAACATCACAGAAAAATGGTGGTGGGAGAACTGAGGCTTATATTTTCTAGAGGCTGTAAGAAAGTGCCACGCCACCCTACCCCCCGCCCCCACAGGGGTGGTGGGAGAGAGGGCTGAATAGAAAACTGGAACTTTTGTCCCTCCTAGGCAGTAAGGAGAACTTTGCCTGCCCCCGAGTGCCAGTAAAGACTGTGTGGGACCCTTGAGTTCCACCCCTGTCTGTAGTAGGGTTAGGTAGTTAGAATAGGAAAAAGGAATCCAAAATAGTGTTGGCTAAAAGACAAAGGAAAAAGCCCTCCAAAATGGAACAGAGGGAGGTCTGAGGACTGGGTGAGAACCTCAGGTGAAACAAACAGCCCTCCTGGCTAGCCTAGTTTACATAGGGCAGGCTCAGGGGGAGGAGGAAAAAATTTATAAAAAGAGGTGCCAAAACTAAGCCCCTCTCTTTTTTTGGATCAACCTGCCCTCACACCTTGAGGATATATTTTCCTTTGTCAAATAAAACTGAGCTGTAAACTGGTCCACCACTTCAAATTTTTCCACGGCGAGACAGAACCGAGGAAATTATACACTCCCTGGACAGTACAGAAATGACATCCCTACCTTTCCCCACTGAATCTGTATCAGAAAAAATCAAGTAAAATACAATGTAAGAGTAAGATCTAAAGTCTCAAACTAAAAACTGTTGCTCTGCAAAAGTCTCTGTTAGAAGAATGAAAAGACAAGCTACAGACAGAAAATATTTGTAAACCATGTGTCTGACAAAGGACTAGTATTTGAATATATAAAATGTGCTTAAAACTCAACAATAAATAGGCAAATCATTAGAAAACGAGGAAAAACATAAACAGACATTTCACTGGAGTATATAAGTTAGCATGTGAAAAGATATTAACATTGTTAGGTATCAGGGAAATGCAAAATAAACTCACAATTAAGTACTGCCTACCTATCAGAATAGCTAAATGGTGACAGCACCCCATGCTGATTAAAAAATAGTGACATCAAATGCTGGTGAAGATTGAGAGAAATTGGATCACTCATATTGCTAGTGAATTACTCATACTGCTGGAGGGAATATAAATGATACAGCTATTCTGGGAAATAAGCAGTTTCTTAAAAAAATATAGATACTTATGTTCATAGATACTTATGGCAGATTTACTGATAACAGCCAAATACTGAAGTCAGACCTCATGTCCTTCAACTAGTGAGTGGTTAAACTGTAGTAGCCACACTATAGAATACTACTCAGTCTTAAAAAAGGAATACATTCGTGACACGTGCAACAGCTTGCATGAATCACCAGAGAATTCTGCTGAGTTTAAAAAGACAATCCCTAAAAGTAATATCTATCTGTACCATTTATAAGACATCCTCAAAATGACAAAATTATAGAGATGGAAAAAAGGTGAATAAATTCCAGGTATTAAAGGGTTAAGTAGGGTGAGAGGAGGGAGGTAAATGTGCCTAAAAAGGTCAGTATGAGCTAATCTTGTGATGGACATGTTCTGTATCTTAACTGTATGAATATCAATACCCTAATTGTTACAGACTGAATTTTACACCTTCCCCACCAGAATTCATAATTGAAATCCTAACTACCAAGATTTTGGAATGTAATCATATTTGGAGATTCAGTCTTTAAGAGGATCCTACATTGAAATGAGGTCATTAGGAAGGGTCCTAATCCAATATGAGTCATTTCCTTTTAAGAAGAAATCCAGACAAAGACACATACAGAGGGGAGACATAAAGACCCAGGGAGGGGCGACAGCCATCTACACACCAAGAGAAACCAACCTTGACAACAAACACCTTGAGGTGTTCCGCTCACCTGAGCTTTAGATTCTGAGGTCAAGGGACCTCAGAAGGAACCAGCCTTGCTGACAGCTTGTTCTCAGACTTCAAGCCTCCAGAACAGTGACAAAATAGCTTTCAGTTGTTTAAACCACCTAAACTGTGGTACTTTGTTATTGCGGTCCTAGGAAACTAACACATTCGTTCTAATACTATACTAGTTTTGCAAGATGTTACCCTTCAAGGAAACTGGGTAAAGGGTACCTAGGATCTCTTTGTATTATTTCTTAACAACTGTACATTAATCTATAATTATCTCAAGTGAAAAAAAAAAAAGTGGTTCTGTGGTTCAAACGTAGGTCTGTTGCTAAAGCTTATACTAAAAATCTGACCCAACCTTTTGACACAGTCCTGTGTCAGAGGGCCATCAATTCTGACACTGAGTCAAAATTCTAAACTATGAATTCAGACTTAGGTGATTGACATGGGTGCTGACCTAGAGGCTTAGTGGTGACAGGTCAGAGGTAGCATTTCGCACTGGGGTTTTCTGATTTTCTTGATTGTGGATCAATACTACTGACTGCTTTCTTACAGAAAAGACTTACTTCATAGACCCATATCTTAGAGTTGGGAGTGACTTCAGGTTCTGTTGCTTTCATATGTAAGTGAAACTACCTCACCAAATCTTAAAGGTATTGATACCACAGTGTTCTGTGACTTTCTCTAAGTCATATTGTGTAGTTTTGAGTGCAGCTATTTCATAGTGATTAAGAATATCTCTGGTGGCTCAGTTAATGAAGAATCCACCTGCAATGCAGGAGACCTGGGTTCAATCCCCGTGTTGGGAATATCCCCTGGAAAAGGGACTGGCTGCCCACTCCACTGTACTTGCTTAGATAATCCCATGGACAAAGGAGCCCGGCAGGCTACATTCCATGAAGTCGCAAAGAGTCGGACGTGACTGAGTGACCTTCACTGCACTGCACTTCAGGAATATATTGCTTTTTATAGGTATTTTTAGTACCACGTAGACCTGAAATGCGTGTCAATTACCTTGGGTCCTCAAATGAAAAATAGTATTTTGAACTAAAAAAATAGTAGTCTGTTGCCATGCTTAAATAATAAAACTCTAAAAGACAAGTTCCCCCTGTTAAACTTGGGATACTTCTGTCTGTTTCTTATGTGGTAAGGGATTTTTGTAAGGACTTTCAGAGATAATTTTGACTTTGCAAGTGTTTTGCTTTATATGCTGACTTTGGAAATTAACCTCCTCATAAAATCCAATCCCACTTTGCTATTTTGACACTTCTTTTGTCTGAAAGTATTCATTAACATTTCACGTAATTGCCCCGTTTCCAGAGCAAGTATATAATTTTCTAGAGTGACGACTTCATAATGCATATCCAATAAAGTCCATCCTGTCTCCCAGTATTTCATGCCTTAGTCTTACCATGAACTCCAGAGAGATTTTTCTGCTGTGGAACCTGTTGAAACTTGTTGACCATTTGCATCATTACAAGGTGGCCACTGGGAGTGGCTGTTTGTAATGTCTGCTGTTCCTCAGTATTGTTGTTTTATGAACATCTGGCTCTTTTCGTGCACTCTAACTGATTGTTGCCAAGTCAACATAGTATAAGATTTTAAGCAAAATTGATCAGAGCACTTTCATAATTTTGTTTTTACCAAGACAGTCATGTAAATATGAATCTAATTTTGATTATAATATTGGAGAATAGGGAAAGCTATGACAGTGTACCTATGGAAAGCTATGCTCTAGTGGAATACAGAGTGAAAAGATGGGCGTATTGAAACAAAGATACTCTATTTTTTGACTAAGGAGTGAATTACTTAGAGCTTCAATAATTTTTTTAAATTGTGCATCACCAATGCAATGGACATGAACTTGGGCAAACTTCCAGAGGTAGTGAGGGTCAGGAAGGCCCGGGCGTGCTTCCATCCATGGGGTTTCAAAGAATCAGACTGACTCTGCAACTGAACAACAAAATCAATACATTTTTTTCCTCAGGAATTAAAAGCAGTCTTGGAAACAGATTTCACTTTATTATTTTTTCCACTGACATGACCTGTTGTTATTTTTATGTTCAAGCAAACTACACTTTAAATGTTCTTTAAAAATTGTATTATTATTAATTATGTGGATAATTCTGGTGTTCAGGGAAGTAACTGATACCTATTTATAGGTATATCTGTTTTAGACTTTGAGAGAAATAGATTCCTCGGCCACTCTATATTGACTCTTGTGTGTTCTTTCGGAAAACCCTGGAAAAAATTCAGTTTTTCCACATTGATGAATGTTTCAGCCAGTGTATCTGAGATTCATAAGCTGGGTCTTGATTTCTTTGCTTCATATTTATAACATAATACACAGCATCTCAATCTTTAGTGACAAGCAATCACAGAAATGTTTACATTCAGGTTGCTTGATTTCTGGTATCTGTCAAATATTATAAAATGATCTTTGTTGGCTTTTAAATCAGAAGCATTGTGGCTAACTGATCTGATAGTCTGCATAAGCTGCATAGAACTGTTCCTTTTGGTACTACTACTTAGATTTTTCCTTTCCAAATCAAAAATAGTTTCACATCCAGCAATTGGTTTCTTCATACTGTGGTGATACGTGAAGCTGATAGCAATATGGTACTTTGTCCAAGGGATTTTGTTAATTTTTTAACCAGAAACAGATAAGATGATCATGTTCCATCTTTATAAAATTAATGAAAGCAACCCCCATTAATATATACATATATAGATAATTACAGTGGATAAACATTAGTATTATTGCTATTAGAAACCTCAAAGCTATAAGGACATCATTGTGTTTTCTCCATTCTGTAAGACTATAAACCATTAATACATATGTAAAATAAGAAGCCATAAGAATTAAGTTTTTACTTCTTCTGGAAAACATAGGATGAAAAGAAAACAGCCAGGAAGGTTTATAGATGTAGAACTCTCTAAACTGATCCTAGAAATGTCACCGGATAGTTATAGCTACTTCTAGCTATTTTAAGTCATCTGCAAAAGGGCAATTTATGTATTTCTTTTCATATTTACATATACATTATTCCTAAGTAATCACTACCTTAAAAGTAACCACAATTTTCCATTATTAACCACCTAGTGTGTGCAAGGCTGAATAGAACTTATGGAAGTTATACTTGATATTCAAATGTTAAGTCTTGAGGCTGTTCTATGTGACTGTAAGTGGAAAAAGAGTATTGAGTTTTAGCTCTGGTGATTGATAGAGTAATAAGAATGAGCCAGAAAATCAAAAGAATGTTTTCATGGCCTTAAGTAATTGGGTTTCTCTAAGAAGCAGAGCCTGAGCTAAGTCTTTCATGCAAGTAGTTGAATTGAGGAAGGGAACCCAAATGGTGGAGGGTCCTGAGGAGAGTGAAAGAAGGAAGGAAGGAGGGAGAGTGAACCCAAGGGTGTTCTTGAGTTAACAATTCTTGTGGATAGCTGGGGCTTTGTCGTGGTGGGGGCGGGGTGTTTTAAGGAACCATGTAGAAAACTTTCGAAATTGTCAACAAGAGGCCCTGAAGAAAGGAAAACCTTGACCCCTCCAGGCTGCAAATGAACACGGAAGGGTGTTAATTTTCTCTCCTTTATGATTCTCCTAGGAAACAGAGAATCCCTGGGATGAACAAGATAGACACACAGAATGGAAGAATAGACACACAGAATTGCACATGGAAGCAATTTAAATGATAACACAGTATAAAACTGAAAATTGTTGAGGCTGTTCTATACATGAGATGTGTGAAAATACGAGGAAAACAGAGAAGAGGACGTCACAGATAGAATCTTGAAGAATGAGAAGCCCCAGCAAACGATGTGACAATTCTATAGCAGCCATGGACCAGGACAGGAAGAAATGCACAAACGATGACAGACATCACATTTAGCATCTAGGAAAACAAGTGTGTGAATTTAACAGATCAAATTTTCTACTAGCTAGTGCTAGGAGATTGTTTCTTGTTAGAAATAAATATTGATAGAACTGATTTAGCAAATGCCTAATACATAATGCCTAGTCTGCCTTTCAGACCAATTTAAGATTGTCTAAATTTTAGTCATGTCTGTCTACCCCTCCACTTTAGAGCTCAAATTCACTTTCTTCTGCAGTGTTTTGACAGTTGAAAGACTCTGGTTGGATTATTAATTTCAGCCGTATTTGATCTCTGAGGATTCAGCAGTAACTACTCTCCCATCCTCAAGTTACATGACAGTTATACTTTTATTTCTTCAGAACTTTTGCAAATTTAATAAGTGTTAAATGCCAGTGTTACTTTAAATTCTCTTCTGAGCCTTCGAGTAGGTGCATATACATGATAGATACGATCAATGTTAACAATATTCCATATGCCATTTCTCCTCCCAGCAACTTGAAGACATTATGGAGGAACTTGGCAGAGGAGAATCCAAACTGATACATACTTGGATTGGTAACAGCTGTCAGAGTTTAATAATAGAACCTCTGCAAGCAGTGACCCTGTGGGCTTCCCCAATCTAGTTCCTAATGGCTCATCCTGCTTCCTTTCATGTACCCCTTCCTGGAGAGGTAGTGACAAATCCATCTCAAGGGAAAGGTGCATAACCTACAGCTGTTGATCTAGTCTTTAGTTATAGTATAAATGTGAGGTAACTTTCTCTGTGACATTAACCTCAGAGCAACCCTCATCTCTCATCTATTGATATTCTTAAAAACCTTAATTCTATTTTTACTTCAGCTGTAACAGTCTCTGCATAATAAATACCTATATGGTATTTCATCTTAAGACTTCAAAAACGTTCAAAGACTATCTGGTTCTTCTATTTTGAGATTCCGTGGAAGTCTGTTCTCCCCATGTGTGGGCTTTAGGATCTTAGCTATTTCCTTAAACTAATATTAGAGTGGCTGTGATGTATGCGGAACTGTGCGGCCCTGGGGACTCAGAGGTGAAAGCTGGGATGGCCTGTGTCTTTCAAGGAAGCCCTTGTTTGATCTTATTTCATAATGAATCTTACTAAATAGTGATTAAAGTTGGCATGGGTGACTTTGGGGATCCTGGGAGGGGAGTAGCAACCTCCAATTCAGCTTTCAGGGAGTAGTAAAAGACTCACCACTGGTGAGTGCTGAGTAGAAGAAGGAGGGAGAGAAAGAGGGAAGAGTTCCCCCTCCCCACAATGTACCCTGTCTTCTCCTCCAAGTGTCTCCATTGGCAGGAGGCTGCGTGGATACAGGCAGTAATGCACGGAGGCTAGACAGTCGGCCAGGGCCACAGGATCAAGGAGTTTGTGTGCTGTTTGATTCAGACAGGAGAGTCCTGCTGAAGTCCTTTCAAAGAGTCTAATATCCTTGTGTGGAAAAGGCAATTGCACCCCGCTCCAGTAATTTTGCCTGGAAAATCCCATGGATGGAGGAGCCTGGAAGGCTGCAGTCCACGGGGTCGCCAAGGGTTACACACAACTGAGCAACTTCACTTTCACTTTTCACTTTCATGCATTGAAGAAGGAAATGGCAACCCACTCCAGTGTTCTTGCCTGGAGAATCCCAGGGACGGGGGAGCCTGGTGGGCTGCCGTCTATGAGGTCGCACAGAGTTGGACATGACTGAAGCGACTTAGCAGCAGCAATGTCCTTGTGAAATAACAAGCAAATACTGACCACCTACTACATGCAGTGTGTAGTAGGCACATTGCTAGTTGTGCACATTGCTAGGAGTGAGTAAAGCATGATGCCTAGTGTCTTCCACATGGTGAATGTGTGTGTGAGAGAGAAAAGTGAACACCCGGTAATTATAATAGCAATAGCATAAATCACAGGCATCACTGCTAAGGTCTCCCCCACGGAGTTCAGAGAAGTCTTTACAAAGAAAGCTATTCTGTGAAGCTGAGTTTGTTCATCTCGAGTCTGCTTCCAGCCAGAACTGCAATGAGCATTGTAAGTGCAGATGTGCTGACTCTGTGCAAGGCTCTGGCTCTTGCATGGCACACCATCAGCACTCGCTGCAATCAACAGCAGGTGGTTGCAGTAATCTAGCAAACTAGACAGGCTTGCTCTGCGCCTGGAGACCAGAGAGCAGGCCCACCCCAGGGAGGCTGCCCGGGCCTGCTGATGGTGAAGGATGGCATGCAAAGCATGAAACTACAGGGGCCAGCTGCTCCATTATACCATCCGTAAATGGGCGTCCTGATTTCTGGACTTTAAACGTCTGTATTGACCCTGATCTGTGTAGGGTCAGGAGTCTTGCATTACGTTATTGGTTTCCTTGATCTACCATAGGCAAGTAATCAAATACACCTTAGACTTTGCTTTCTGACTCAGACTGCATTCATCAATACAACGTCTCATCCTGAATTCAGTCTGTATTCTTATGGACTGCTTAGTGATCACCTCGAAGGCCTACACTTCTAAGTAAGGTAAGATTTTTTTCCTAAGTTGTATGTACCTAAAACTTAAAATAGAGCATGAATGACACAAAAATTATTTTTCTGTTAATAAAAAATTGTGACTGGTTTTTGTAACTGTGAACTGTAGATTGATTTAAGGCAGATACCTACAGTTGCAAAAAATGTGCTTACTAAAAGGTTTTCTTGGAGGATCATGCTGAAATATTTCAAATAATTTAGCAAAAATGATAAAACAAAGGACAGACATCATGATCTTCTGATAAAGTTGTGAAGGAGGGATGAGAAATGTTGTTCTGAAAAGTATTTAGGGAAATTGAGGGTGTATTCTCACCTCTGATTATTCCTCTAGTTACACTACAGAGGCTTGTTAGCTGACCCAAGGATACATCTTTTCTCCCTGTGTGGGGGAAAAAAAAGAAATATGGTTTTCTAGTAGAATCAAGTGACTTTTGAATTCTAAAATTAGAAGCTGAAGTTGGCTACTTATTTACACTGTCTCAAGGGAGTCATTAAGTAAAGCTCCTTTTTAATACCTAAGAAAGGATTCAACAAATTAAGATTTAATTCTCATTAGATTTATATTGTTTGAGACGAGACATTAGAAAAAAAATACTAAAAGATAATTTATGTTTTTGTGTTGCTGCTACCTGAGAAAGAAAACTAGATTTTCCACATTTCCCCAAAATGTGGAGGAAATCCTTCTGTCTAAACAGTAAACTGGGTCATCTCCCACATTTATAAGCAAATTTTCATGAAAAGTTATAATAACTTGTGGTGGTTAGGACCATAATCTCTAGGGGCAAATAATCCTTGACATGAATATCAGTTCCACATTAGGCAATTGTATATTTTTCTCTGAGCCTCAGTTTCTTAATTTTTAAAGTGAGGTAGACAGGACCTCTGAGGTTTGCTGTGAAGAAACAAACTGTATTTAAAGTGCTTAGCAACATGCCTGGTGTGTAGAAGATGTTCCATAAATATTGATCATTATTATTTCAAAATATAGATAAGACAAATAATTTCCTAATCACATTGTAACATGATATTTTAATATACTCTCATAAAACTGAGAATCCTGAACTTAAAGTAAATTAGGCTCCTTGGAGGAAAGTTCTGCCCAGTTTCAGTCCTCTCCCTCCCCAGGCCCCCAACGCCCCTTTACCACCTCAGCATGCTCTATCAGCCGATCTGTGCTGGAGAAGGGATCAATTCCTGGATTTAGTTTTCTTCCAGACACTTAGACAAGACCAACATTGTATGAATGTTTTGATCAGTAACTGGGGATCCTGGGCAACTCCTCCCTGCTGTGGTCGTAACTAAGTATACATTGTATAGTAAAGAGATCATAGGTGTCTGGGTCAATGAGAAATTCCCAGACACTTGTAGGAGTGGAAACTTTGTTCTAAACTATTACAGCATCCTCTTGGACTCTTTAAATGAATATCTGTAACTGACTTCCAATTCCAGACATATAGAGATTTCCCCAGCAGCAGTTCAGGGGCTACCAAACTGCCCAGCCACTCCTTGATTTAGTTTAAGCCCTAGGAAGACCAAATTGCCTACTCAGGAAAATTCCAGTCTTTCTCAGACTGCTCCCAGGTGAGACTGGCCCTTGGGAATACACTCCCTAGGACTATGACCTGACTTTCCTAGGAAAGAAAACTAGGGTCCAAGTTCATTCCATTTAACTGGAGCTATAAACATACGTCATCCTAAAACTCCTGCTATTCTTGCTTTGTTTAAGTTCTCCTAACAACACACTCTCTTTCTCACATATGTACACCTTTCATTTGTATTCAGTTGTGTTAATGCATTCAAAATACCTCAAATTTGGCCCAAAGCAAAGTTCCCAGTAAATATTTTAGAGTCTCTTTTACTCTATGATTTTAAAAAATGTATGTGTTTGTTTGTTTTGCAATAGAGTTTACCCTTGGGGGCTTGCTTTTCTCTCAAGTTCCTTTCCATCAGGTCTCTGTGATAATGCCCTCTATTGCATTCCTCTCTGTTGATGAATCAGATGTAGCTAAAAGGGGCAGCTGTTTATCATCTTTTCAGAATTTTTCTCTGTAAAGCCTGCTAAATGTCCCTTCAGAGGGTTACTTTTAAATTTTGAGTAGTGGAGGCTTGCTGTTCCTTTGCTTCTGATCTTAGAACCTTGTATTTTATAAATTGTACATCACTCCTTATCAGCTGTTTCTAAGAGTTCAGACTAAGAATTCCCAATCAACCAGATATTAAGATAACAACCAGAGATGTGTAAAAGCATGTTTACAGCTTTATTACTTTAATGCTTTTTGTTTTATATGTGTCTTTGCCATGGCCACCCAAATTCTGCCTATATACAATCTTTGACTAATGGGGTTCTTTTTATCTAATATAATATAGATTAGAGGCAGCGTGGAGACCACTTTCTAAAGAAAAAAGCTTTCTCTTTCTGCCTCATCTTCTATCTGCCTTAGCTGAAATCACTAGAATGTCCTGTCAATTCATTGATTTGTACAAGATCAATGTTACTGACTTTAGTAATATTTCTATCTGTTGGATAATAAAGTTCAATATCATTTCAAATTAAGGAAGTAAGTATTCTGTTGAAGAACACCACTGTCTTATACAAAGTTGAGTACTTCATTAAATGTTCTTTCCCAGTAATAGGTTTAAAAGTTTACTCATTGTTTTGGCACTACCTTAGCCATATTTTTCCTTTTAAACCCAGTCTGATTAAACTGGGCCTGCCTTCTCATGCTGTCCCAGATGACCCAAGCTCTACCTCAGTCTGCATTAAGTATTTTTAAGAAGCACATGAAGTAGACTTTCTTAATTTATACATTCTTTGAATCATTTCATCTAATCATTTGATCTCTAAAGAATTTACTATACCCCTTTTTAAAGCTGTGCTATGTTTTTTAAAACCCTAAACATTTAATGATCTTATGTAAGCAATTTTTACTGTAATTTTTGATATAATTGCACAAATCCTTTCAAGCTGTTTCTAAGAAACAGACATCAAGCTAAAATATTTAGCAAAGATGTCTCATTTGTTTAAAGCATTATAAATGTAAATTAACACAAAACCAAGATGCCCCTTTTTATTAGCAAAATATTGAAGATATCTAGTGCTGGTGGGTCTTGGAGTATGGCAAGCACTTCCCAACCCGGCTAAGATAGATTGCAAAAACCTGTTTGAAAGCAGTGTCTTAATCAATATAGAGCATATATAACCCTGGGCTTCCCAGGGGGCACAAGTGGTAAGGAATCCACCTGCCGATACAGGAGATACAGGAGACTCAGGCTCAATCCCTGGATCAAGAAGAGCCCCTGGAGAAGGAAATGGCAACCCACTCCAGTGTTCTTACCTGAAAATTCCATTGAGAGAAGAGCCTGGTGGACTATAGCCATGGGGTTGCAAAGAGTTAGAGACAACTGAGCACACACGTGTTGATAAATAATCCTAGAGTCAATTTCAAGTTCATAAAATGCTAAGACATTGTAAAAAGCATCCTATACCTAGTCAGTTACAGGAAACATCACCTCCTGGGGGGGGATATTGAAATAGAGTCCTAAGAGCTAAGATGGTTTTTATTTATTTTTTTTTTATTTTTTTTATTGTTATTTATTAACTTTTTCCCTCTAAAATACTTTTATTTGCCTGTGGAAACTTTAGACAATAAAAATATGAGTATTTTTTATTCCCAGTACTCTTCTCCTTTATGATTATAAGGCAAAAAAGCCTTTGGCAACTTCTGAAAATCTGTTTGGTAATTGTTGGTAAGGCAGGGTTGGGGCTCATTTCTGAATTCCAAGGCTTTAATAATGGTTAAAACTTATTTATGTACTGTATGTAAGACATTGTTCTGAATACTTTTATACACATTGATTTGCTTAATCCTCCAAACCATCTAAGAGATTTTCTCCATTTTTGTCCAATGCCACAGAGTCAAGTATAAGAGCCAGGATTTGTGTCCCAACAATCTTATTCCTTATTTAAAGGGTGTTAGTTGCTCAGGTGTGCTCAACTCTGCAACCCCATGGCCTGTGCCCTGCCAGGCTCCTCTGTCCATGGAATTTTCCAGGCAAGAATGCTGGAGTGGGTTGCCATGCCCTTCTCGAGGGTATCTTCCCGACCCAGGTATTGAACCCTGGTATTCTGCATTGCAGGAGGATTCTTTACCATCTGAGCCACTGGGGAAGCCCAGAGTGAAAATGTTAGTTGCTCAGTCATGTCCAACTCTTTGTGACCCCATGGACGGAAGCCTTTCAGGCTCTACTGTCCGTGAAATTCTCTATTCCCTTCTCTAGGAGATCTTTCTGACCCAGGGATCAAACCCAGGTCTCCTGCATTGCAGGCAGATTCTTTACCATTTAAGCCATCAGAGACTTTTCAAACTAAGCCATCTTTTTTGGTCTTTCTCAATAAGATAAATTATGTTGTGTTTATATCCCTTCTGCTCAGGTATCATCAGACATAGATGACTGGTCATATTGTGACAAACTGGTCTATCCCATAATCAGTTGCCATAATTGTTTCTAGTTTTCACCTGTACAGTATGTATTTAATATTTATTCACAAGCAAGGGTATAGTCAAAATATTTATAAATCCTTGAGACAGGGACACTAGCCAGTCAGTGGGGACACTACCCAATCAGAATGCATACAGCATTAAATAATCAGTAGGGTAGTATGGATATAAAAGGGATAGGTATCAATCACTCCATAACCAACTCACCATCCAGGCATGTCTGGGTGCCTCAGGAAAACAAGTAGCTAAGTTTATCACTGACAGTGTACATTATGTTTAGAGATTGCATGTGAGGTTAACCTTTGGAATTAGATAAAGACTCCATAATTATAACTGCAAAGCAAATCTTTCTGTGTCTTGTGTTGTTTCACCCAGGAATTGAAGACTCTAGTTCTCTTTGGGCCTTCAGTTCCCTTTTAGATATTCTTTGTTTTATTACTTTTAAAGAACCATCTTTAATAGGAATATACTGGCAAAGCTATCTTAATTGTTAAATACATGCTCATCAGTAGAGCCCATCCTTCCTCCAGTACAAACTCCATATGTGGGTGTACACTTTGTGCTTCAAGGCCAAACTTGCCTGTTACTCCAGGGGATTGGAATTCACTCTTTCTACAAGATCTAATCTCTTGAATCTGTCATCGCCACTGTATAATCATAAGGGATTTGATTTAGGTCATACCTGAATGGTCTAGTGGTTTTCCCTACATTCTTCAATTTCTTCCTTAATTATGCAATAAGGAGCTCATGATATGAGCCACAGTCAGCTCCCAGTCTTGTTTGTTCTGACTATATAAAGAGCTTTTCCATTTTAAGTTGCAAAGAATATAATCAGTCTGATTTCAGTATTGACCATCTGGTGACGTTCATATATAAAGTCATCCTTGTGTTGTTGGAAAACAGTGTTGGCCATGACCAGTATGTTCTCTGGTCAAAACTCTGTTAGTCTTTGCCCTGCTTCATTTTGTGCTTCAAGGACAAACTTGCCTGTTACTCCAGGTTTCTCTTGATCTCCTACTTTTGCATTCTAATCCCCTGTGTTGAAAAGGGCATCCTTTTTTGGTGTTCTAGAAGGTCTTGTAGGTCTTTACAGAACCATAGCTTCTTTGACATTAGTGATTAGGGCATAGACTTGGACTACTGAGATGTTGAATGTTTTGTCTTAGAAACAGACCGAGATCATTCTGCCATTTTTCGGACTCTCTTATGGACTATGAGGGCCACTCAATTTCTTCTAAGGCATTCTTGACCATTGTAGTAGATTTAATGATCATCTGAATTAAAGTCACCCATTCTCGTCCATTTTAATTTCACTGATTCCTAAGATATCAATGTTCACTCATGCCATCTCCTGCTTGACCATGTTCAATTTACCTTGATTCATGGGCCTAACATTCCAGGTTCCTATGTAATATTGTTCTTTACCATATCGGACTGTACTTTCATTACAACTGAGTGTTGTTTCCACTTTGGCCTGGTCTCTTCTTTCTGGAGCTATTTGTCTGCTCTTCCCCAATAGCATAGTATATTGGACACCTACCAACCTGGGAGACTCATCTTCCGGTGTCATATCTTTTTTGCCTCTTCATACTGTTCATGGGGTTCTGAAGGCAAGAATGCTGAAGTGGTTTGCCATTCCCTTCTACAGTGGGCCATGTTTTGTCAGAACTCTTCACCATGACCTGTCCATCTTCAGTGTCCCTACACGGCATGTGGCTCATAGTTTCTTTGAGTTACACAAGGCTGTGATCCACGTGGTCATTTTGGTTCACTTTCTTTCTTTTTTTTTTCCCCTTCCCCAGACTCCCTTTGGTTCACTTTCTGTGATTGTTGTTTCCGTTCTAGAGGCTGTAGGATTATATTTCTTGCTTTTTCTATCTGTCCTCTGGTAGATGAGGCTAAGAGCTTGTGCAACCTTCCTGATGGGAGGCACTGACTGTGGGGAAACTAGGTCTTGCTCTGGTGGGCAGGGCCATGCTTAGTACACCTTTAATTCAAATTCTGCTGATGAGTGGGGCTGTGCTCCCTCCCTGTTAGTTGTTTGGCCTGAGGCTACTCAGTCTAGGAGTCTATAGACTGTTTGGTAGTGAGAATGTTAACACCCTCAGTAGGGAGGCCGGAGGTCCCCAAGGGGCAGGAGGAAATAAAACTGCAAATGGCAAACTTTTTTTTTTTTTTTCCCTTTTCTAATCCTGTGTTGTTATGGAGACACCTGGCTCCACCTGAACTGAACTTTATCTCAGACCTGGAGCTAACCAATGCATTTTTCTCATGGAAATATCTTTCTTAAACTATGTTAATGAACTATGTATTTGCTTGGAAATTTGCTTTTCTTCAAGATTCATGTCAATTGTTTTATGGCCCTGAATAGCTCACCTTGTGCCACTGTTATCTCAAAATGCATGTTGTGGGTGAGGGGCCTGGTGCAACTCTCTGTTTTGAGGCATTTCTTTTTTCTAACTAGCAGCTTGCTAAAAGGTATATAACTCCTTGCTAAAAACTAGCAAGGGGGCACTCTTTCTGTCTCCTTCTTATGTCTATGTCACAAGCTTTCTCTGTCTCTTTTATACTCTAATAAAACTTTATTACACAAAAAGCTGTGAGCAATCAAGCTTCGTCACTGGCCCAGGATTGAATTTCTCTCCTCCAAAAGCCAAGAATCCCAGCGTCATGGCTTGTAGTAGCAACCTTCATCTTGGTGGCTCATCCAGAATTCTTCAGGACAAGGTGAAGATGCTCAGAGACTTAGTTCTTTGTTCTCCTAGTAAACACGTTTTCTGCTTTACTTTACTGACTCTACAGTGTGCCTGTGTGTGTGATTGATTGGAAGAGATGCACAAGCAAGTGCAAAGTAAGAGCTGTGTCCTAATCTGCGGTTCCACGGTGACCTCATATGGCAGAAACCCTGTCAGGGGATTGTACCGACCGCTGTCAAGAGGCACTCAATGTCTCCTCCAAGGGAGCGGCCAGAGATAGATGAAGCCTGTGGACTGAACTCTGCTTTCTCAGTGAAACTTTCTTGTCTCTTTGACCACTTCATAAGGGTCTGGGAATTGAAACTACTAACCAAATCTGTCAGGTCATACACTTGCAAGGGCCTTGTGATCCATGCTGTTACTGTGTACTTTTACTTAGACCCCAAGTATGGAAGTACCCAGCCTTGCTAGGAGCTGAAAGTTCCAAGAGCACATTCAGGAGTGAGGTGGAGCTCTAGCTCCAGGAATGTCTCTCAGGCTAGAGGTCACTCTTGGCTGGCTGCCTCAGGGGCCAGCAACCTGAAAGAGAGTTTTTGTCATGGCTGTGCCTCTGATCTATGTAGACAGAGGCATTGCTGGTGACCATGAGGTTTTTGAGGACACAGATCAGGAATTACAGGATCTAGTCAGATTGGAAGTGCAATGGCCTTCTTCCTTTGGTAATGCTAGCTCTTAGTGGACCAGAGGATGCTCTCTGGTGGCTTTTGTCTCAACTCCTTAGGTATTCTTTCTGTGGAATCTGTGGAAATGAACTGGAAGGATTGGCCCTAATAGCTCAAGGACAAAAATCACTTTTTCCTCTCTGGCCAGCCCTCCAAAAGGATTTATGCCACCATACACCTCCCAAGATTGCTGCTACCAGTGTCTTTGTCCCTGCTGCTGGCCTCTGCAGGAATCCCCCCAAACACTCAAGGCAGGTCTGACTCAGTCTCTTGTGGGGTCACTGCTCCTTTTCCCTGGGTCCTGGTGCACACAAAGTTTTGTTTGTGCCCTCCAAGAGTCTCTGCTTCCCCAAGTCCTGTGAAAGTTCTATAATCAAATCCCACTGTCCTTCAAAGTTAGATTCCCTGGGGATTCCCAGTCGCTTAGCTGGATCCCCAGGTCAGGAAGTCTGATGTGGGGCCTAGAATCTTTGCAACAGTGTTAGAACTTCTTTAGTAGTATTGTGTTCCAGTTGTGGGTCGCCAACCCGCAGGTATGAAATTTGACTGTAATGCAATTGTTCCCCTCCCGCCATCTCTTTGTGGCTTCTGCTTTGTGCTTGGACATAAGTTATCTTTTTTTTGGTAGGTCCCATCATCTTCCTGTCGATGGTTGTTCAGCAGCTAGTTGAAATTTTGGTGTTCTCACAGGAGAAGATGAGCACAAGTCCTTTTACTCCACCATCTTGATTTGAGGTTAATAGCAGGTGTTTTATACTTAGGCCTTGCCATTGGTTATGAATTTGTAATAAATTATTTAATTCCTTGCTCCACAGTGTCAGTTCAGTTCAGTCGCTCAGTTGTGTCTGACTCTTTGCGACCCCATGAATCGCAGCACGGCAGGCCTCCCTGTCCATCACCAACTCCCGGAGTTCACTCAGACTCACGTCCATTGAGTCCGTGATGCCATCCAGCCATCTCATCCTCAGTCGTCCCCTTCTCCTCCTGCCCCCAATCCCTCCCAGCATCAGGGTCTTTTCCAATGAGTCATCTTCGCATGAGATGGCCAAAGTACTGGAGCTTCAGTTTTTGCATCATTCCTTCCAAAGAAATCCCAGGGTTGATCTCCTTCAGAATGGACTGGTTGGATCTCCTTGCAGTCCAAGGGACTCTCAAGAGTCTTCTCCAACACCACACTTCAAAAGCAGCAGTGTACTCATCTATAAAATGGTCACATTAGTATGTACTTTATAGAGTTGTTGATAGGATCAAGTAAAGGAATGTTTATAACATATGTAGCAAATTTTCTGTCACATCACCAAGAGTTACTGAAAGTGAAATGAAAGTGAAAGTTCAGTTGCGTGTGACTCTGTGACTCCATGGGCTATATAGTCCATGGAACTCTCCAGGGTGGAATACTGGAGTGGGTACCCCTTCTCTTTTCCAGGGGATCTTTTCAACCCAAGGATCAAACCCAGGTCTCCCACATAGCAGGTGGATTCTTACCAGCTGAGCCACAAGGGAAGCCCAAGAATACTGGAGTGAGTAGCCTATTCTTTCTCCAGTGGATCTTCCTATTCAGGAATTGAACTGGGGTCTCCTGCATTGCAAGTAGATTCTTTACCAACAGCTGTCAGGGAAGCCTAAGAGTTACTGAGTGACTTCTATTAAATACAAAGTGGACCACAGCAGAGCTTCTCATGTGACTGGGTGAAGGAGGTCTTTCTCTTTGCTTAAGATGTCTTTGTGGGTAGCAAAAAAATAAAAAACCTCTGAGAGCTTTGTAAGATCAACTTTTTGTAGTTGAATTTATTTATATACCTGAGTTTGAGTGTTCACCTGGAAGGCAAGAAAATCCAGAAACCATATCTCTCCAAAGAAGTGTAGCTGTAATGGTCACACCTGGACATGCCCAAAAGACGATTGGCTTCTTAGCCTCTTGATGATGCACACAGCATGGAATGGAAGGAGAGTAGGCTTTGGAATGGGACTCAGGTCCACTACTTGAACATCTTTGTGACTTTGAGCGGTTTGCTTACTCTCTCAACCTCCGCATTCTCATTTTAAATGGAGAGCAAATAGGGATTTAAATGGCAGCTGTTACAGTTCACAACTAATTACCCAGCCTTTTAACATCTTTTCAAAGATGTATTTCCATCAAAAAGGCCTCTTTAACTCCTGATCTTTTTAAGGTTCTGTACAGATTTTCTTATTGAAATTTTTTCTTTTCTTTGGTTTATACTTCATTATCTTGACAGAGAAGTAAATAAAGCAGAAGTAGATGTTTTTCTGGAACTCTTGCTGTTTTGATGATCCAATGGATGTTGGCACTGATGAGGGCTTTCTTATCTCTCCTTGCTATTCTTTGGAACTCTGTATTCAAATGGGCATGTCTTTCCTTTTCTCCTTTGCCTTTAGCTTCTATTCTTTTCTCAACTATTTGTAAGGCCTCCTCAGACCACCATTTTGCCTTTTTGCATTTCTTTTTCTTGGGGATGGTCTTGATCCCTGCCTCCTGTATAATGTCACCAACCTCCGTCCATAGTTCTTCAGGCACTCATTCTATCAGATCTAATCCCTTGAATTTATTCATCATTCCACTGTATAATTGTAAGGGATTTGATTTAGGTAATACCTGAATGATCTAGTGGTTTTTGCTGCTTTCTTCAGCTTAAGGCTTAATTTGGCAATAAGGAGCTCATGATCTGAGCCACAGTGAGTTCCCAGTCTTGTTTTTGCTGACTGTATAGAGCTTCTCCATCTTTGGCTGCAAAGAATATAATCAATCTGATTTTGGTATTGATCATCTGGTGATATCTATGTGTAGAGTCTTATCTTGTGGTGTTAGAAGAGGGTGTTTGCTCTTTTTATGGGTCTAAAATAACACCTTAGATCTATGAAAGATACAGAGAATACTATACCCAACCATATCTTCCCCATCCAGCTTAATATAGTTGACTCTTCCTAGGGGCCCTCCTGTGTAGGAGCAAGAGTCACTTCAGAAGAAATTTTGATTTTCATAATGAAATCTAGAGAAAGGTATAGGAGTGTACCTGTGGAAAGACAGGTTTGGAAAGATCATTGTTGTATAATGAAGGTTGCCAGGTTTATCTGTAGATTTCAATGTGAGAGAAGCTGGAAAAAGAGTTACCCTTTCTTAAGAAAAAAAAAGAGAAGAAAAGGAAATGGAACTTTTGGGGATGAATCAGGTTTCAGTTGAGGCTGGGAAACAGCAGAAATCTCAGCTGGTTATGGCAGGTAAAAGGCAGTTTAGTGTGGAGTAATGTTTTCAGAGGGCATATGGGAGAGATTTGAGAGATTTTATAGGAGGCTGGGACAGGGGAGAAGCAACACAGAACCTAGGAAAGGGAATATGTGAGAAGATGAGTGTCTTGTTCAGAGGGAAATGCCAGCTTTTGTGGAAATGTTAAGATAAAAAAGAACAACTCAGGAATTTCAAGGATAACCTGCCAGAGGGGTTCAGTACATTCATTTGTGTCTTAGGAAATATTCTGCTACAAGCAGCTGCTTAGCTAAAGATTTAGGTGCAAATGACTTAAATAAGATAGTACTCCCAGGAGAAACCATTTAGGGAGTTGGGTGGCCAGCCTGCTAGGTGGATGAGAACATAACCCAGGTGAGCCTAGGACAGGCAAAAAGTAGTTGCCTTGGGCTTCTGGGAAATTTCTAAACAAGAGGTGCTGGCCAAAAATACTATTTTCACTGAAATTTGAGTGTGTGGAAGTCAAGCCCAGGAGACTCTCGCAGCTGTACTATTACCACAAGGAAAGCTGGACTGCATGTGGAACAAAGCAGAGACATAGGACTTAGTAACATGGTTCTTGGATGAAATTGGTCGGAGGCTTCCCTGATAGCTCAGTTGGTAAAAAATCCACCTGCAATGAAGGAGACCTCAGTTCGATTCCTGGGTTGGGAAGATCTGCTGGAGAAGGGATAAGCTACACTCCAGTATTCTTGGGCTTCCCTTGTGGCTCAGATGGTAAAGAATCCATCTGCAATGTGGGAGACCTGGGTTCAATCCCTGGGTTGGAAAGATCCCCTGAAGAAGGGAAGGGCTACCCACTCCAGTATTCAGCCCTGGAGAACTCCATGGACTAAGCCACAGGACTGGAAAAGGTTGCTTTTCATTCTCCAATCCCAAAGAAAGGCGATGTCAAAGAATGTTCAAAGTATCGCAAATTTGCACTCATCTCACACACTAGCAAAGTAATGTTCAAAAATCTCCAAGCCAGGCTTCAACAGTGAACTGAGAACTTCAAGATGTTCAAGCTATATTTAGAAAAGGCAGAGGAGCCAGAGATCACATTGCCAACATATGTTGGATCATCGAAAAAGCAAGAGTTCCAGAAAAACATCTGCTTTATTGACTATGCCAAAGCCTTTGCTGTGTGGATCACAACAAACTGTGGAAAATTCTTTAAGAGATGGGAATACCAGACCACCTGACCTGCCTCCTGAGAAATCTGTATACAGGTCAAGAAACAGTAGTTAGAACAGGATATGGAACAATTGACTGGTTCTGAATTGGCAAAGGAATACATCAAGGCTGTGTATTGTCACCCTGCTTATTTAACTTATATGCAGAGTACATCATGCGAAATGCCGGGCTGAATGAAGCAAAACTAGAATCAAGATTGCCGGGAGAAATATCAATATCCTCAAATATACAGATGACACTGCCCTTATGGCAGAAAGTAAAGAAGAACTAAAGAGCCTCTTGATGAAAGTGAAAGAGGAGGGTGAAAAAGCTGGCTTAAAACTCAACATTCTGAAAACTAAGATGACGGCATCCAGTCCCATCACTTAATGGCAAATAGATGGGGAAACTATAGAAACAGTGACAGACTTTATCTTTTGGGGCTCCAAAATTACTGCAGATTGTGACTGCAGCCATGAAATTAAAAGACGTTTGCTCCTTGGAAGAAAAGCTATGACCAACCTAGAAAGCATATTAAAAAGCAGAGACATACCTTTGCTGACAAAAGTCCGTCTATTATGGATGTGAGAGTTGAACTATAAAGAAAGCTGAGCACCAAAGAATTGATGCTTTTGAACTGTGATGGAGAAGAATCTTGTGAGTTCCTTGAACTGCAAGGATATCCAGCCAGTCAATCATAAGGGAAATCAATTAGTCCTGAATATTCATTGGAAGGACTGATATTGAAGCTGAAATGCCAATACTTTGGGCACCTGATGCGAAGAACCGACTCATTTGAAAAGACCCTGATGCTGGGAAAGATTGAAGGCAGGAGAAGGGAATGACAGAGGATGAGATGGTTGGATGGTATCACTGACTGAATGGACATGAGTTTGAGCAAGCTCCAGGAGTTGGTGATGGACAGGGAAGCCTGGAGTGCTACAATCCATGGGGTCGCAGAGTCGGACATGACTAACTGACTTTCACTCTCACTTTCCAGAATTTTCAGTTATGTTTCTCAGAAAATTTCCTTTGTTTTCTAAGCCAGTTTGTTCCAGAGTTTTTTTATTGTTGTTATTACTTGCAACAGAATTCTAAATTCTCAGTCTAAGAACTGTGCCATATTTATCTAAATGTAATTTAATCTTGCTGCTACTGCTGCTGCTAAGTCACTTCAGTCGTGTCCGACTCTGTGTGACCCCGTAGACGGCAGCCCACCAGGCTCCCCATTCCTGGGATTCTCCAGGCAAGAACACTGGAGTGGGTTGCCATTTCCTCCTCCAATGCATGAAAGTGAAAAGTGAAAGGGAAGTCGCTCAGGGACTCTCAGCGATCCCATGGACTGCAGGCTACCAGGCTCCTCCATCCATGAGATTTTCCAGGCAAGAGTACTGGAGTGGGGTGCCATTGCCTTCTCCAAATTTAATCTTGGGATTGAAAGTAATAAAAAATGACTAATGACATTTCATAGTTAGTCTCTGACACAGCTGAAATATTTCATAGCATTAAATGAAAAAATTTTGTTCATTCCCATTGAAAAGGAAAAAGGAAATTATACATTCACCAATATCTCTTCTAATTTGTCTTCTGGTCTTGCAATTTGTCTTTTTTTAAAATTTGACCTAGGTCCTCCAAACCAATTTTCCTCATTGAATTTAGCTTTTTATTTTATGTGCAGAACAACTCCATATCCCAAGTGTGGATATTGATTACAGTTCTAAGTTTTGTACATTGCTGTGCTTTTAGTGTTGCATACACTGACATAGTTCTGCAAGTTATTCATATCTTTGAAGGGCCTTTTACCATTCATTTGTCTGCCCTGTGAATCCAAAAGAAGTGATAGCAGAAATCACTGAATTCCAAGGATGATGCCCTTGCTTTGTTTTTCTGCTTTTCTTTTCTGAAGAGTCTAAGCATATCTGTTGTTTTTAGGGGCATTTACTTTCTTCGACAGCTATCTTCTTTCAGGTACCTCCTTGTTCAACTCAAAATTCTCTCCCTGTATTTTTTTAATTTTTTTTTTAATTGGAGCATAATGGCTTTACAGTATTGTATTAAGTGGACACAGTGGGGGAAGGAGTGGGTGGGATAAATTGAGAGAATAACATTGAAACATATATTACCATATGTAAAAAGATAGACAGTAGAAATTTGCGGTATAACAGAGGGAACTCAAATCCAGTGCCCTCTCCATATTTTTCTCCCACCATTTGACGTTGGCTGTATTTCTGTCTCCATCTCCAATTTTTGAAGTGTCCTTGTCTCTTATTTTCTTGCTTTCTTCCTGAGGCTAATATGAGAGACTGCATTGCTCCTCTTTCCCTTCAGACATTTTAAGAACGGCCCACAAAAACTAAGCAGCCTTCAGATCATCCTGCCTCCTCTTCTCTTTTTGGCACTAATCAGCATATTTTCCCATTCCCGCCTGCCTGCTGCCTTAAGCCTTATGTCTTTCTCTTTTGCTTCCAGTTGTTTTTAATCTGAGTGACTCATTTGCTGAGAGCTTCCGTTGAGCTCAGTGGTCCTGGTGTTGCCTGTGCGTTATAAAAGGTAGGGCAAATTTAATCTGCATAACTGAGCCAAGATAATTTGGATAGTACTTTCATTTTAGAAGAAAGTTTTGAGATATGTTATGGGCTTAGGAAATAACGTTAGTAAGAATTTGAGGTTTCATTTCTGTGTTACTGTTTATGCTGCAGCTGTAGTTGTTGTTCATTCCCTAAATTGTGTCCTCCTCTTTGTGACCCCATGGATGTAGCATGCCAGGCTCCTCCACTATCTCCCGGAGTCTGCTCACATTCATGTCCATTGAATTGGTGATGCTTTCTAACCATCTCATCCTTTGCCACCCCTTTTTCCTTTTATCATCAGTCTTTCCCAGTAGCAGAGTCTTTTCCAATGAGTAGGCTCTTTGCATCTGGTGGCGAAAGTATTGGAGCTTCAGCCACAGTCCTTCCAATGAATATTCAGGGTTGATTTCCTTTAGGATTGACAGGTTTGATTTGCTTGCAGTCCAAGGAACCCTCAAGAATCTTCTCCAGCATCACAAATCAAAAGCATCAGTTCTTCCTTTGGCACTCAGCCGCCTTTATGGTCCAGATTTCACATCCCTACATGACTACTGAAAAAACCTTAGCTTTGTACAGACCTTTGTCTGCAAAGTGATGTCTCTGCTTTTGAATATGCTGTCTAGGTTTGTCATAGCTTTCCTTCTAAGGAGCAAGTGTCTTTTAATATTATGGCTATGGTCACTCTCTGCAGTGATTTTGGAGCCCAAGAAAATAAAATATGTCACTGCTTCCACTTTTCCCCCTTCTGTTTGCCATGAAGTCATGGGACTGGATGCCATGATCTTGCATTCAGTTGCTTCAGTCCCGTCCTACTCTTTTCGACCCTATGAACTGTAGCACATCAGACTCCTCTGTTGATGGGGATTCTCCAGACGACAGTACTGGAGTAGGTTGCCATTTCCTTCTCCAAGGGATCTTGCTGACCCAGGGATTGAACCCATGTCTCTTATATAAGTTTCCTGCATTGGCAGGCGTGTTCTTAACCACTGAAAGTGAAAGTGAAGTCGCTCAGTCATGTCTGACTCTTTGTGCCCCCATGGATTGCAGCCTAAGAGGCTCCTCTGTCTGTGGGATTTTCCAAGCAAGAATACTAGAGTGGGTTGCCATTTGCTTCTCCAGGAGATCTTCCTGACCCAGGGATCGAACTCGGGTCTCCCTCATTGTAGGCAGAGACTTTACTGTCTGAGCCACCAGGGAAGTCTTTACCACTAGCACCTCCTAAACAATGATTTTATTTTATTTTAACAATGTCAATATCCAAGAGAATTATTTAACTTAATTTCAATATACAGTCATTAAAAGCAAAGAGAAATAGAAACAACAGAGAAGAGTAACAGCATATACATCACCAAATGGGGCCAAATGTCATCCAAACTTAAACAGCATGCTGGAAAGTCCAGAGTAACAGCAATCTAGAATCCCAACTAAGAAAAGGTCCCAGGCAGTGTGCTCACTCCACAAGTGAGACTTCAGTTTTGGGAAGTTCCTGCTCATAATCCCAAACCACAAACTGATATCATCATCAGTTTCTGAACAAAAATGTAGCTCTCATTTTACTTTAATATTTTTACAATGCTGTTTATTTTATCTTGTGAGTCATAGGATTTTGTAAAAACCCTGGTGTGATTGGTCAAGCCTCCAAGGGCTTAAGAATTCCATGGCCCACTTCCTTTCTTATCTAAAGTACTCCCTGACTTGCTGACTTGCAGGCAGCAATGGATCTGGGCAGTGGCCAGGCAGGAAAGAAATGAGGTCAGAGGATTGCTCCCCGGCTTCTGAAGTCTGAACCAACACTTCTTCCATTTTAACTTACCAGTCGACCTCATGATTGTTTATGCTGAAAAGCATAGGAATAATGCAAAGTATTATGAGTAACATGAGCAGTCTTGTTAATTCTATAGGACAAATAACAGTTCCAGATGGTCAAAAGAAACAAGATAATCAAAGAAATAAGCCAGGGGTTAAACAATGCAGAAAACCATTCCTGAGCAGTAGTGGGTATAGTAAATAACAAGTCCCACCATAAATAAGAAGTATGTTTTTGTACAGTAACTCCTATATCCATTAACTTATCAGCTATAATAGTAACAACAGAATGTTCTATCAGGGTACAATTATGTTTTTTCCTTTTGTAATTGTAAT
This sequence comes from Aepyceros melampus, assembly GCA_006408695.1. NCBI lineage: Eukaryota > Metazoa > Chordata > Mammalia > Artiodactyla > Bovidae > Aepyceros > Aepyceros melampus. The sequence continues at coordinate 207,380 of SJXQ01003486.1, forward strand.
ACTTTGTAATTTTGTAGTTTTGTAATACTTTGGTTTCTTTGCAAAATCTTACACAGGAGTTCTAAAGAAAAGCTAATATCAGGAATAGATAAAGTAGGAAATAGCATTTGAGTCGATAACACCTGAGCTTTCATGGGGGGTGGGGTGGAATAATAGGTGATCCCCTTCCAATATAAGAGATCAACATGTGTTAGGCATCCAGAGAAAGGGGTTCTTAAGTGATACATAGAGACTCTTATACGTACTAATTGAGGGGCTATTTTAAGAAAATGTGTTGTAGGTTTTAGAGGACACAGTCCATTCACAGCAGTTGATGGAGTTTTCCAATAAGCAGGGTTCCTCAAATGCAAGAAGCTGGTGCACGTAGCAGTCTCTCATTAGCCCTGTCACAGTCTATCAGTAAGTGGGTGAGACTATAAAGTAACACACGGCATTGACATGTTATACTTATGTTCAGGCTTGAGCTGTGTTTTTACCAATGCTGTGTAATCTAGCAGACAGGTAAATTTTGTCCATAGAAAGGAAAAGTTAAGAAAGGACAGCCTTGTTTGCTGGGCAGGTGAAGTTTTCCTGAGTTCAGGTCCAGTTCAGGTTTCTCTACTGAAGATTCACCTATAGTTTTCTTCATATTTTTCTTTTAATGATAGCATAAGCCCTGGGATTTCTTTGGAAGGAATGATGCTGAAGCTGAAGCTCCAGTACTTTGGCCACCTCATGTGAAGAGTTGACTCATTGGAAAAGACTGTGATGCTGGGAGGGATTGGGGGCAGGAGGAGAAGGGAACGACAGAGGATGAGATGGCTGGATGGCATCACTGACTCGATGGGCATGAGTCTGAGTGAACTCCGGGAGCTGGTGATGGACAGGGAGGCCTCACGTGCTGGGATTCATGGGGTCTCAAAGAGTCGGACACAACTGAGCGACTGAACTGAACTGATCCTTGAATGTTGAGGTGTGAATGAGAACCCACAGTACAGTCAGGCTTCGAGGAATAACCTATTCATGAGAATAACAGTGAGTTCATGGTATATATTTTCATTTTAGGGGGATGGGGGGATCATCACTAATACAGTTTTATCCTTCCCTTGAGCAATCACATCAGCAGGTATGGGAAGACCACTAGGCTGCTTCATTCAGACTTTAACTCTGATTGCATGTATTCCTTCTCTCTTTTTTTTTTTTAAAGTAAAAGATCATCCTTTGTCCAGTTGTTTTTAAACATTGCTTCTCATTAAAGTCACATCTGGAGTTTTAGAGAAAAAAACAATATCTGGGCATTTGTATTTATCAAAAAATTCAAAATAATTCTAACATGCAGCTGGACTTTAAAAATGATTATAGGTTTTTCTATTAAATATTAGTTTTAATGATATAGAATTCTATTATTTTCTGTGGACCAATCATGATACGATGGGATTAAAACATAATAGTTACATAATCACAAACATAATAGTAGAGGAAGTTTATCAGTTTTCATGATTAATAGCCAAACAGAAAATAAAAAATAATTACAATTGCAAACCATAATGGAAACATGATTGACCTAAAATATAAAATAATTACATACAATCTGGGGGGTTAAGTAGAGAGATGTGGTAAGTGGAAGTGCATATATGCATATTTTCATCCGCTCAGCCAATCTATGTCTTTTGGTTGGTGTATTTAATCCATTTACAGTTAAGGTAATTATTGACCTGTATGATTCTATTACCATTTTCTTAATCGTTTTGGGTTTATTTTTTATATATCTTTTCATTCTTTTGTGTTTCCTGCCTAGAGAAGTTCCTTTAGTATTTGTTGTAAAGCTGTTTTCATGGTGTTGCATTCTCTTCACTTTTGCTTGTCTCTAAAGCTTTTGATTTTCTCCATGAAATCTGATTGAGAATTTTGCTGGGTAGAATATTCTTGGTTGTGGGTTCTACTGTTTCATCACTTTAAATATATCATGTCATTCCCTTCTGACTTGCAGAGTTTCTGTCTAGAAATCAGCTGATAATCTTAGGTGAGTTCCCTTGTATGTTATTTGTTGTTTTTCCCTTGTTGCTTTTAATATTCTATCTTTGTCTTTAATTTTTGTCATTTTCATTACTGTGTATCTCAGTGTATTCCCCCTTGGGTTTATCCTCCTGAGACTCTCCCTGCTTGCTTCCTGGACTTGGTTGACTATTTCCTTTCTCATGTTAGGGAGGTTTTCAGCTATTCTCTCTTCAAATATTTTCTCAAGTCTATTCTCTCTTTTTTCTTCATCTAGGACCCCTATAATGCGAATGTTGGTGCACTTAATGTTGTCCCAGAGGTCTCTTAAGCTGTCTTCATTTCTTCTAATTCTTTTCTCTATATTTTGTTTTGTGGCAATGATTTCCACCATTCTTTCTTCCAGATCACTAATCCATTCTTCTGCCTCAGTTATTCTGCTATTGACTCCTTCCAGTGTATTGTTCCTGTCTGTTTTTATTTCTTCCAGGGCTTTGGTAAACTGTTTTCACATCTTTTCCATTCTTCTTTTAAAATCCTGGATCATCTTCACTATTATTATTCTGAATTCGTTTTCTGGAAGGTTGCCTATCTCCACTTCATTTAGCTGTTTTTCTGAGGTTTTATTTGTCTCTTCATCTGGGACATAATCCTCTGCCTTTTCTTTTTGTTAACGCTCTGTGATGTGGTTTTCATCCTGGTGGCTGCAGGATTGTAGTTCTTCTTGCTCCTTCTGCCTTTCCTCTGGTGAATGAGGATAAGAGACTTGTGTAAGCTTCCTGATGGGAGGGACTGGCTGTGGGTAAAACTGAATCTTGCTCTGGTGAGCAGGGCTGTGCTCAGTAGAACTTTATTCTGATTGTCTACAGATGGGTAGTGATGCCCTCTCTCACTGTTAGCTGTTTGGCCTGAGGCAACCCTGCTCTGGTATCTACAGCTCTATCGTAGGTTTAATGGTACCTCCAAGAGGGCTCATGCAAAGAGGCATTCCCAGGACTGCTGAAGCCAGTGCTCCTGTCCCTGTGGCGCACCAACACTAACCCACACCTCCACAGAAGACCTTCCAACACTAGTCGGTAGGTCTGGTTCAATCTCCTGTGGGGCCACTGCTTTCCCCTGGGTCCTGGTGTGCACAAGATTTAGTCTGTGACTTTCAGGAATGGAGTCTCTGTTTCCCCTAGTCCTATGGAAGTCCTGTAATCAAATCTTGCTGGCCTTCAAAGTCAGATTCCCTGAGGGTTCCTAATTCATTTGCCAGATACTCAGGCTGAGAAGCCTGATACCCGTGGGGCTCAGAAGCTTCACAACAGTGGAAGATTTCTTTGGTATTATTATTCTCCAGTTTGTGGGTCATCCAGCCGGCAGGTGTGGGATTTGACTTTATCTTGTTTACACCCCTCCTACCGTCTCATTGTGGCTTCTCCTTTATCTTTGGACATGGGATATCTTTTCTGGTGGGTTCCAGTGTCCTCCTGTCAATAGTTGTCCAATAGCTAGTTGTTATTTTGGTCATCTCACTGGAGGAGATGAACGCATGTCCATTTATTCTGCCATCTTGAACCAATCCCCAGTGTGTATAACTGATCTTAGTTTTTTTAATGTTGAGTTTCAAGTCATCTTTTTAATTCTTCCTTTTCACCCTCATCAAGAGGCTCTTTAGTTCCTCTTCACTTTCTGCTGTTTTAGTGGCATATCTACATTTCTGAGATTGTTTATATTCTCCTGGAAATCTTGATTCCAGCTTCTGATTCATCCAGCCCAATATTCCTCATGATAATAAGTTAAACAAACAAGGTGACAATATACACCCTTGTCATACTCCTTTCCCAATTTTGAACCAAATCATTGTTCTTTGTCTGGTTCTAATGTTGCTTCTTGACTTGCATACAAGTTTCTCAGGAAACAGGTAAGGTGGCCTGATACACTAATCTCTTTAAGAATTTTCTGCGGTTTGTTGTGATCAACACAGTCAGAGGTGTTAGCATAGTCAGTGAATTAGAAGCAGATGTTTTTTCTGGAACTCCCTTGATTTCTCCATGATTTAAACAAATGCTGGAAATTTGATCTCTGGTTCTACTGTTTTTCTAAACCCAGCTTGTACATCTGGAAGTTCTAAGTTCACATACTGCTGAAGCATAGCTTGAAGAATTTTGAGCATTACCTTACTAGCATGTTGCTGCTGCTGCTGCTAAGTCGCTTCAGTCGTGTCCGACTCTGTGCGACCCTGTAGATGGCAGCCCACCAGTCTCCCCCATCCCTGGGATTTTCCAGACAGAACACTGGAGTGGGTTGCCATTTCCTTCTCCAATGCATGAAAGTGAAAGTGAAGTCGCTCAGTCGTGTCCGACTCTTAGCGACCCCATGGACTGCCTACCAGGCTTCTCCGTCCATGGAATTTTCCCAGCAAGAGTACTGGAGTGGCGTGTTAAATGAGTGCAATTTTATGGTACTTGGAACTTTCTTTGACATTGACCTTATTTGGAATTGGAATAAAAACTGACCTTTTCCAGTCCCATGGCTACTGCTGAGTTTTCCAAATTTGCTGACATGTTGAGTGCAGCACTTTAACAGCATCATCTTTTAGGATTTTAAATAGCTCAGCTGGAATTCTATCACCTGCACTAGCTTTATTCGTATTAATGTTTCCTAAGGCCCGCTTGACTTCACACTCCAGGATATCTGGCTCTAGGCGAGTGACCACACCATCATAGTTATCGGATCATTATAACCTTTTTTGTATAGTTCATGTGCTCTGTTAGGTCCTTGCCCATTCTCTCCTTTATTGAGAGAAATGTTCCTTGATTTTTATATTCATATCTAATTCATACAAGAATATATATACTTTCTAGTTACACAGATCTGCTTTTTACAGTTGTGAAATGGATTTTAATAAGAAGATCTGGTTCAAGGAGAAAATCCCTCACTTTATTTTCTGTCACTGTATCAGTTCAGTTCAGTTCAGTCGCTCAGTTGTGTCCGACTCTTTGCGACCCCATGAATCGCAGCACGCCAGGCCTCCCTGTCCATCACCAACTCCCGGAGTTCACCCAGACTCACGTCCATCGAGTCCGTGATGCCATCCAGCCATCTCATCCTCAGTCGTCCCCTTCTCCTCCTGCCCCCAATCCCTCCCAGCATCAGAGTCTTTTCCAATGAGTCAACTCTTTGCATAAGGTGGCCAAAGTACTGGAGCTTCAGTTTTAGCATCATTCCTTCCAAAGAAATCCCAGGGTTGATCTCCTTCAGAATGGACTGGTTGGATCTCCTTGCACTCCAAGGGACTCTCAAAAGTCTTCTCCAACACCACAGTTCAAAAGCATCAATTCTTCTGCGCTCAGCCTTCTTCACAGTCCAACTCTCACATCCATACATGACCACAGGAAAAACCATAGCCTTGACTAGATGGACCTTAGTCGGCAAAGTAATGTCTCTGCTTTTGAATATACTATCTAGGTTGGTCATAACTTTTCTTCCAAGGAGTAAGCGCCTTTTAATTTCATGGCTGAAGTCACCATCTGCAGTGATTTTGGAGCCCAAAAAAACAAAGTTTGACACTGTTTCTACTGTTTCCCCATCTATTTCCCCCAATTGGTCTGAAATGATAAGCACTGGATTAACTGAAATCTAAATACTTTTCTGTGCATGTGTCCAGCTATCTGCTTTTATTTTGGACACAGTTTGTTGAGACAGACAATATTGACAATTTTGCATCTCTCCCAACTTTTATGCCTTGCTATTTACTTGATTTGTTCAGTGTACAGCTTGAAGACTTTTTGATTTAGACAATTTAAGACATTCAGTTCTGTTCAAGGCAAGTAATAGATTTTTTTTTTGTAATTAGCTTTTTTTATTTTTCTCCAATTCCGTTGTGGTCACTTTCTTAGTATTTCCTTTCTGCAAGGCATTTTTCTCAGGTGAGGAAAGTGCCTTTACCTCGTCTGGTAACTCAGAAGAGAATGTGCAACAGCATGTTCTGCAAATGAAGGGAGAGGGAATAGAAAGGAAGAGGTGATAACGTGTTCTTTTCTTCCGCTTTTCCTTCTGAGGCTCCATTTCCATCAAATTGGCAGGAAAATAGCACCAACTGATAGGAAAGAAAACCTCATGGAATCTGCACTCTCTATTGTCTTCTGTGAACTTAGAGGCCTCCTTTTTTCCTTTTCGTTATCCCTGTCTCTTGGTTTCTTGATTGGTTTAGGAAAAAAAAAAAGTAAACTTTTATCTCCCCTTCCCTTTTACTATGCAGCAGTTTAATTAGGGTATGTCTTGGTCCTGAGTATACTGTATCACTATTTCTGGAACACAGGATGTTCTTTTAATCAAACTTCAATTTTGTCTTCATTTCAGAGAATTTTTTTGTTTTTTTCTTTGATCTATTGGGATATCTCAAGTCTTTCTGTACTAGGGTATGAAATAAGAGAATGTTCTAATCATGATGTCATCTGCCTCCGATTCCTGGCACAGAGTCCTAAAACCCCTGTAATTTCCTAGGGAAAAGGAATACTAGGAGTATCTCTAGTTCTGATACTTGTCTTTGATGTCCTTTCTGACACAGAGCTCCTGAAACCCCTGCAGATTCCTGAGTAATAAAAATACTAGGAATGTCTTTTGTTCTAATAAGGCATCTCTTGGTGGACTCTTAAATGGCTCTTGGATGGGGACTGGTCCCCAGAAAGATCAGCAAGACTGGAAAGCCTGGCCCCCACTTCACCGAGAGAAAAGACAAAGGCCAAAAATAGTCAATCAATGATCATACCTTGTAATGAAGCCTCCATAAAATTTCCATTTCTGTGGGGATCAGAGAGCTTCCATATGGGTGACCACATTCACATACCTGTAGGGGTGATACATCCCAGCTCCATGTGTACATCCCAGAAGCTCCTGCACTTGGGGCCCTCCAAGACCTTGCCTGTGTATCTCTTCATCTGACTCTGTGTTCTTTATCATATCCTTTCATCAACTGACAAAGATGAGTGTTTCCTTGAGTTCTGTGAGCTACTCAACCAAATAATCAAATCCAGTGGGGAGGAGGTTATGGGAATCTCCAATTTATAGCCAAGTCAGACAGAATTTATGGGTAACTTAGGGACCTACTACTGGAGATTGACCTCTGAAGTAGGGGACAGTCTTGTGGGACTGAATGAGTCCCTAACCTATGGAATCTGACAATATCTCCAGTAAATAGTGTTAGAATGTAGTTAAATCATAACAGTACCCAGCTGGTGTAACAGAATTGCTTTGGTGAGGCAAAATCCTCCACACATTTGATGACCAAAAGTATCAGCAGTAAACTTTCTGTGTGAATAGTAAAGAAGGCACAGGGGGGAAACTGTAGGGTTTTTTATTTTTGCTTTTTAAAAATTATTTATTTTAATTGGAGGCTAATTACTTTACAATATTGTAATGGCTTTCGCCATACATTGACATGAATCAGCCAAGGGTGTACATGTGTCCCCCATCCTGAACTCCCTTTCCACTTCCATCTGCATCCCATTGCTCAGGGTCATCCCAGTATACTGGCCCTGAGTCCCCTGTTTCATGCATCGAACTTGGACTAGTGATCTATTTCACTTATGGTAATATACATGTTTTCAGTGCTATTCTCTCAAATCATCCCACCCTCGCCTTCTCCCACAGAGTCCAAATATCTGTTCTTTATCTCTATGTCTCTTTTGTTGTCTGACATATAGGGTCTTCATTACCATCTTTCTAAATTCCATATATATTCGTTAATATACTATATTAGTGTTTTTCTTTCTGACTTCACTCTGTATAATAGGTCCAGTTTCATCCACCTCATTAGAACTGATTCAAAGGTATTCTTTTTAATAGCCAAGTAATACTCCATTGTGTATATGTACCACAGCTTTCTTATCCATTCATCTGCCAGTGGACATCTAGGTTGTTTCCATGTCCTCGCTATTATAAACAGTGCTGCGATGAACATTGTGGTACACGTGTCTCTTTCAATCCTGGTTTCCTTGGTGTGTATGCCCAGCAGTGGGATTGCTGAGTCATATGGCAGTTCTGTTTCCAGTTTTTTAAGGAATCTCCACACTTTTCTTCATAGTGACTGTACAAGTTTGCATTCCCACCAACAGTGTAAGAGGGTTCCCTTTTCTCCACACCCTCTCCAGCATTTATTGCTTGTTGACTTTTGGATAGCAGCCATTCTAACCTGCATGAGATGGTACCTCGTTGTGGTTTTGAATTGCATTTCTCTGATAATGAGTGATGTTGAGCATCTTTTCATGTGTTTGTTAGCCATCTGTATGTCTTCTTTGGAGAAATGTCTGTTTAATTCTTTGGCCCTTTCTTTGATTGGGTCATTATTTTTCTGATATTGAGCTGCATGAGCTGCTTGTATATTTTTAATTCTTTGTCAGTTGCTTCATTAGCTATTATTTTCTCCCATTCTGAATGCTGTCTTTTCACCTTGCTTATAGTTTCCTTCATTGTGCAAAAGCTTTTAAGTTTAATAAGGTCCCATTTGTTTATTTTTCCTTTATTTCTATTACTCTGGGAGGTGGGTCATAGAGGATCCTGCTGTGATTCATGTCAAGAGTGTTTTGCCTGTGTTTTCATCTAAGAGTTTTATAGTTTCTTGTCTTACATTTAGATCTGTAATCAATTTTGAGTTTATTTCTGTATGTGGTGTTAGAAAGTGTTCTAGTTTCATTCTTTTACAAGTGGTTGACCAGTTTTCCCAGCACCACTTGTTAAAGAAATTGTCTTTTTTCCATTGTATATTCTTGCCTCTTTTGTCAAAGATAAGGTGTCCATAGGTACGTGGTTTATCTCTGGCTTTCTATTTTGTTCCATTGATCTATATTTCTGTAAAGTTAGCTTATTTATTTGATTTTTCTCTTGTTTCTTGAGGTAAACTTGTGTTGCTATGAACCTTCCCCTTTAGCACTGCTTTTACTGAATCCCATTTTGGGTTTTGGATTGTCGTATTTTCATTTTCATTTGTTTATATGCATATTTTGATTTCTTCTGTGATTTTTTGGTTATTCAGAAGTGTGTTGTTTAGCCTCCATATGTTAGTATTTTTAATAGTTGGTTTTTTTCCTCCAGTAGATGACATCTAATCTTACTGCATTGTGGTCAGAAAAGATGCTTGAAATGATTTCAGTTATTTTGAATTTACCAAGACTGAATTTATGGCCCAGGATGTGATCTATCCTGGAGAATGTTCCATATGTACTTGAGAAAAAGGTGAAATTCATTGTTTTGGGGTGAAATGTCCTATAGATATCAATTAGGTCTAACTGGTCCATTGTATCACTTAAAGTTTGTGTTTCCTTGCTAATTTTCTGTTTGGTTGGTCTGTCCATAGGTGTGAGTGGAGTATTAATGTCTCCCACTATTATTGTGTTACTGTTAAGTTCCTCTTTCATACTTGTTAGCATTTGCCTCACATATTGAAGTGCTCCTATGTTGGTGCATATATATATATTTATAATTGTTATATCTTCTTCTTGGATTGATCCTTTGATCATTATGTAGTGTCCTTGTCTATTTTCATGGCCTTTATTTCAGTCTATTTTATCTGACATGAGTATTGCTACTCCTGCTTTCTTTTGTTCTCCATTTGCATGAAATATCTTTTTTCCTGCCTTTCGCTTTCAGTTTGTATGTGTCCCTTGTTTTGAGGTGGGTTTCTTGTAGACAGCATATATAAGGGTCTTGTTTTTGTATCCATTCAGCCAGTCTTTGTCTTTTGATTGGGGCATTCAACCCAC
>SJXQ01003487.1:0-12697 GCA_006408695.1 Aepyceros melampus
GGGGAAGGGGGGGAGGGGTGTTCAGGATTGGGAACTCATTTACACCTGAGATGGATTCATGTCAATGTATGGCAAAACCAATAAAAGTAAAAATAAAAATTTTTTAAAATTTTTAAAAAGAGGAAATTTTTAAGAAATAAATTGTAGACATTGTTTTATTATGTTATTAGTATCTGTTTTTCTCACCTGTTATCTTGCTTTAGAATAAGAAGTGAATAAAAACTGAATGCTTTGTAAAAAAATAAATAAATAAAATAGAGACAAAAATTAAAAACACACACACACACACACAAAAAAAAAACTGCTGCCTTCCCTGATTTAGTACTCTCTTTTTCAGCTTATACCTCAGCAACCTCCAGTTATTGATTTTTTTAAAAAAGCACTGTATTGTCTATGATCCAAAACTTTACCAATCCCGCACATTCTTTCTTCTCTTAAGAGCATCTCTTAACCCTTTGCTTATTTCTTTGGATTTCCTGTTCCTCAGTGTCTCCCAGAGTTTGCCCAGTTTCTTGTTCGTTACACTGGTTTTACCATCTAGCCATCTCATCCTCTGATGCCCTCTATTCCTTCTTCCCCCAATATTTCCCAGCATCATGGACTTTTCCAATGAATCGGCTGTTCACGTAAGATGACCAAAATACTGGAGCTTCAGCTCAGCATTAGTACTTCCAATGAATATTCAGGACTGATTCCCTCCCTGGTGGCTCAGTGGATAAAGCATCTGTCTGCAGTACAGGAGACCCGGGTTCAATCCCTGTGTTTGGAAGATCCCCTGGAGAAGGAAATGGCAACCTAGTCCAGTATTCTTGCCTGGAAAATTCCATGGACTGAGGAGCCTGGTACGCACAGTCCATGGGATCGCAAAGAGTTGGACACGACTGAGTGACTTCAGTTTCAATTCCGTTTCCTTTAGGAATGATGAGTTTGATCTCCTTGCCTTCCAAGGGCCTCTCAAGAGTCTTCCCCAGTACTACAACTTGAAAGAGTCAGTTCTTCGGTGCTCAGCTTTTCTTATGGTCCACCTCTCACATAGCCATGTAATGGCTACTGGAAAAACCATAGCGTGACTATACAAAGTCGTGTAGGCAAAGCCGTGTCCCTGCTTTTTAATATGCTGACCCAGTTTACCATGGCTTTCTGTCCAAGAAGCAAGCATCTATTCTTCAAACCTCAGAACTTTATTGTTTTTCTTGCTCACTCTCAGGAAAATGAAACAGATGTAGTAAAAGATATGGTAATTACCACAGAGATGGAAATTCATATCTGTGAGAATCACGATCAGCATGCCGAGATGTCCAGAGGGTTATCAGTAAGATGAAGGCACTGGTGATTGCAAAGTTCTGGGAATTTTTACTGTATTTCCACTCAACTTTCTGTATTTTATTGAATATTCTTTATTATCAGATTCTTTGCCATGACCAGTGTTGAAAATAAAGGCATAATTTTTTTTTAGAAAATCTAGAGCAAACACACGCAGCTTGCATGAAGAAAGAGAAAGAGGGGCTCAATTATTTAGACTTCATAGATAAAGAAGAATACACAGTATTTACTTTCTCTGACATAGTTCACTTAGAATAATGCCTTCAAAATTCATCCTGCTTTGTGTAATATGGTAGGATATCTTTCTTTTCATGCCATAATAATACATATATACATGTTTGTGTATGTATATATATATATACACACTTATGAGAAAGAAGTTCAGGAGAGATGCTTCTTCTATCTCTAGCATAAGAAAGTGTTTTTATTTGGGAAAAACTAAAAAAAAATATGGTAAAAAATGAAGTTTTCTTTCATAAGTAATATTCATGGACATATATATTGACCAGAAGAGTTATTTCTTCTATATGTTTATATTTATGGTATTACACTGGGCTATGATTGATTTTCCCCAAGTTGACATTTTAATAAATAATAATATTTCACAAAAGACTAATGATAAGTTTTCCATGGACCACGCATTTATAACCATTTCCTGATTTGTCAGTCTCTGTGGTCAGTTATGAGACAACAGGGACACTGTTCCTTACCATTTATTGGACAATATTTAACTTGGTAGTTTGTTAAGAAAAAAAAATCAGTACATATTGGTATTTACAATCCAACAATTTTATTCCTTTCAGATGACTTGAAACATTCTGTCCATGCAAACATATGCACATGGAAGCTTAGAGCAGTTTTATTCCTCATTGGTAAACCTTGAAAGGAACCAAGCTGTCCTTTAGTAGGTGAACGAACCAATGAACTGTGATATATACAGACAATGTAATGGTATTAAACCATGAAAAGTCATGGAGGAAACTACAATGTCTATTACTAAGTGAAAGAACCAGTCTTAGAAGCCTACATACAGTGAGCCCAACTACATGACATTTTACAGAAGGTAGACTCAGAGAACAATGAAATAATCCGAATTTTCTCCAGGGATAGAGGTGGAGGATGGATAAACAGGCAGAGCAGATGTTCTTTGTGATTTTACAATTTCCTTATATACTTGTTAGAAGTTATAGGACACACAACACTAAGAGGGAAGCACCATATAAAATTTCCACTTTGCGTGATGATGATGATATGTCATCAGTTCTAACAAATACACTGGTAGAATGCAGAATGTTGACAGTTAGAGAGGCAATGCCTGCCTGTGGACAAAGAAAGATTTAGTGGTAACTCTCTGCACCATGTCCCCTATTTTACTTTGAACAGAAAACTGCTCTTCAATGTAAAGTCTACTTTAAAAAGGATAATTGCAATCCAGTTATGAAATCTTATTCTAAATATTTTTTAAAAAACTGTTTTTTGAATGATTTTTTAAATCCATTTTAAAGATATTTTTCTTTGGAGACTCCAAATCCACATGCATCCTTTCACCAAATTTTCTTTATAATTTTATCAAAATAGAAAGCCCAGAGATAATCCACACATCTAATGGACACCTTATCTTCGACAAAGTAGGTAAGAATATACAATGGAATATAGATAATCTCTTTAACAAATGGTGCTGGGAAAACTGGTCAACCACTTGTAAAAGAATGAAACTAGATCACTTTCTAAAGCACACACAGAAATAAACTCAAAATGGATTAAAGACCTAAATGTAAGAACAGAAACTATAAAACTCCTAGAGGAGAACATAGGCAAAACACTCTCTGACATAAATCACAGCAGGATCCTCTATGATCCACCTCCCAGAATACTGGAAATAAAAGCAAAAATAAACAAATGGGATCTAATTAAAATTAAAAGCTTCTGCACAACAAAGGAAACTATAAGCAAGGTGAAAAGACAGCCTTCTGAATGGGAGAAAATAATAGCAAATGAAGCAACTGACAAACAACTAATCTCAAAAATATACAAGCAGCTTATGCAGCTCAACTCCAGAAAAATAAATGACCCAATCAAAAAATGGGCCAAAGAACTAAATAGGCATTTCGTCAAAGAAGGCATACGGATGGCTAACAAACACATGAAAAGATGCTCAACATCACTCATTATCAGAGAAATGCAAATCAAAACCACAATGAGGTTCCATTTCACACCAGTCAGAATGGCTGCGATCCAAAAGTCAACAAGCAATAAATGCTGGAGAGGGTGTGGAGAAAAAGGAACCCTCTTACACTGTTGGTGGGAATGCAAATTAGTACAGCCACTATGGAGAACAGTGTTGAGATTCCTTTAAAAATTGCAAATAGAACTGCCTTTTGACCCAGCAATCCCACTGCTGGGCGTACACACTTAGGAAACCATGAACATTAGAAACATGGTAATGATAACCCTGTATGCGAGACAGCTAAAGAGACAAACATGAATAGAACGGACTTTTGGACTCTGAGGGAGAGGAGGAGGGTGGGAGGATTTGGGAGAATGGCAATGAAACATGTATACTATCATGTAAGAAATGAATCGCCAGTCTATGTTTGATACAGGATACAGGATACTTGGGACTGGTGCACAGAGATGATCCAGAGAGTGGACATGGGGTCGGAGGTGGCGGGAGGGGGTCGGGGGGAGAGATGGTCAGGATTGGGAACTCACATACACCTGAGACAGATTCATGTCAATGTATGGCAAAACCATACAGTATTGTAAAGTAAAATAAAGTAAAAATAAAAATTAAAAAAGATGAAATTTTAAAGAAATAAATTGTAGGCATTGTTTTATTATGTTATTAGTATCTGCTTTTCTCACCTGTTATCTTGCTTTAGAATAAGAAGTGAATAAAAACTGAATGCTTTCTAAATAAATAAATAAAATAGAGACAAAAATTACAAAAAAAAAACTGCTGCCTTCGCTGATTTAGTACTCTCTTTTTCAGCTTATACCTCAGCAACCTCCAGTTATTGATTTTTTGTAAAAAAGCACTGTATTGTCTATGATCCAAAACTTTACCAATCCTGCACATTCTTTCTTCTGTTAAGAGCATCTCTTAACCCTTTGCTTATTTCTTTGGATTTCCTGTTGTTCACTGTCTCCCAGAGTTTACCCAATTTCTTGTCCACTACACTGGTTTTACCATCTAGCCATCTTATCCTCTGATGCCCTCTTTTCCTTCCTCCCTCAATATTTCCCAGCATCATAGACTTTTCCAATGAATCGGCGGTTCACACAAGATGACCAAAATACTGGAGCTTCATCTCAGCATCAGTACTTCCAATCAATATTCAGGACTGATTTTCCCCCTGGTGGCTCAGTGGATAAAGCATCTGCCTGCAGTGCAGGAGACCCGGGTTCAATCCCTGGGTTGGGAAGATCCCCTGGAGAAGGAAATGGCAACCTAGTCCAATACTCTTGCCTGGAAAATTCCATGGACTGAGGAGCCTGGTAGGCTACAGTCCATAGGATCGCAAAGAGTTGAACATGACTGAGTGACTTCAGTTTCAATTCAGTTTCCTTTAGGAATGATGAGTTTGATCTCCTTGCTGTCCAAGGGCCTCTCAAGAGTCTTCCCCAGTACTACAACTTGAAAGAGTCAGTTCTTCGGTGCTCAGCTTTTCTTATGGTCCACCTCTCACATAGCCATGTAATGGCTACTGGAAAAACCATAGCGTGACTATACAAAGTCGTGTAGGCAAAGCCGTGTCCCTGCTTTTTAATATGCGACCCAGTTTACCATGGCTTTCTGTCCAAGAAGCAAGCATCTATTCTTCAAACCTCAGAACTTTATTGTTTTTCTTGCTCACTCTCAGGAAAATGAAACAGATGTAGTAAAAGATATGGTAATTACCACAGAGATGGAAATTCATATCTGTGAGAATCACGATCAGCATGCCAAGATGTCCAGAGGGTTATCAGTAAGATGAAGGCACTGGTGATTGCAAAGTTCTGGGAATTTTTACTGTCTTTCCACTCAACTTTCTGTATTTTATTGAATATTCTCTATTATCAGATTCTTTGCCATGACCAGTGTTGAAAATAAAGGCATAATTTTTTTTTAGAAAATCTAGAGCAAACACACAATGAATTGGAGAAATGGAGACAGGGTTTAAGCAGCTTGCATGAAGAAAGAGAAAGAGGAGCTCAATTATTTAGACTTCATAGATAAAGAAGAATACACAGTATTTACTTTCTCTGACATAGTTCACTTAGAATAATGCCTTCAAAATTCATCCTGCTTTTTGGAATACGGTAGGATATCTTTCTTTTCATGCCATAACAATACATATATACATGTTTGTGTATATATATATATATATATATATATATATACACTTATGAGAAAGAAGTTCAGGAGAGATGCTTCTTCTATCTATAGCATTAGAAAGTGTTTTTATTTAGGAAAAACTAAAAAAGTATGGTAAAAAATGAAGTTTTCTTTCATAAGTAATATTCATAGACATATACATTGACCAGAAGAGTTATTTCTTCTATATGTTTATATTTATGGTATTGACACTGGGCTACAATTGATTTTCCCCAGGTTGACATTTTAATAAATTATAATATTTCACAAAAGACTGATGATAAGTTTTCCATGTACTATGCATTTATAACCATTTACTGATTTGTCAGTCTCTGTGGTCAGTTATGAGACCACAGGGACACTGTTCCTTACCATTTATTGGACAATATCTAACTTGGTAGTTTGTTAAGAAAAAAAAAATCAGTACATATTGGTATTTAAATCCAGCAATTTTATTCCTTTCAGAGGACTTGAAACATTCTGTCCATGCAAGCATATGCACATGGAAGCTTAGAGCAGCTTTATTCCTCATTGGTAAACCTTGAAAGGAACCAAGCTGTCCTTTAGTAGGTGAAAGAACCAATGAACTGTGATATATACAGACAACGTAATGGTATTAAACCATGAAAAGTCATGGAGGAAACCACAATGTCTATTACTAAAGTGAAAGAACCAATCTTAGAAGCCTACATACAGTGAGCCCAACTACATGACATTTTACAGAAGGTAGACTCAGAGAACAATGAAATAATCAGAATTTTCTCCATGGGTAGAGGTGGAGGAGGGATAAACAGGCAGAGCAGATGTTCTTTGTGATTTTACAATGTCCTTATATACTTGTTAGAAGTTATAGGACACACAACACTAAGAGGGAAGCACCATATAAACTTTCCACTTTGCGTGATGATGATGATATGTCATCAGTGCTAACAAATATACTGGTAGAATGCAGAATGTTGACAGTTAGAGAGGCAATGCCGGTGGACAAAGAAGGATTTAGTGAAAATGCTCTGCACCATGTCCCCTATTTTACTTTGAACAGAAAACTGCTCTTCAATGTAAGTAAGTAAGTAAGTAAGTAAAGTCACTCAGTCGTGTCTGACTTTTTGTGACCCCATGGACTGCAGCCCACCAGGCTCCTCAGTCCATGAGATTCTCCAAGCAAGAATACTGGAGTGGGTTGCCATTTCCTTCTCCAGGGGATCTTCCCAACCCAGGGATCGAACCTGGGTCTCCCGCATTGGAGGCAGACGGTTTAACCTCTGAGCCACCAGAGACACCCTTCAATGTAAAGTCTACTTTAAAAAGGATAATTTCAATCCAGTTCTGAAATCTTATTCTAAATATTTTTTTTAAAAAAAACTGTTTTTTGAATGATCTTTGAAATCCATTTTAAAGATATTTTTCTTTGGAGACTCCAAATCCACATGCATCCTTTCACCAAATTTTCTTTATAATTTTAAAAGACACTATATATCTTCTATGTTTATATAATGTGTGTTAGTCACTCAGTCATGTCTGACTCTTTGCAACCCCATGGACAGTAGCCCAACAAGCTCCTCTGTTCATGAGATTCTCCAGACAAGGACACTGGAGTAGCTTGTTATTCTCTTCTCCAGAGGATCTTCCCAACTCAGGGATCAAACCCTGGTCTCCTGCATTGCAGGCAGATTCTTTATCATTTGAGTTACAGGGAAGTCCTTATGTTGATATAAATCCCAGCACAAATGCATTCACAGTACAGCAGATGTTTATGGGATGCTGAACCCCACAGCCCTGCTTGCAACATTAATTCATGTCCTGCCCGCTGATGTACCAGCAGGTCACCTAGGAGTCCTGAGTGCAGGATGTCTGTCCCCAGAGAGGAGAGGAATCTTTCCTATGACCAACTCCTGCCCCTTCCTGTGACAGCTACCAAAGCAGCTTGGGGGAATTGATTCATTCATGGCCTCATATAAGTGCTGAGCCCTCCTGTCCTTCCTGTTATAGGAATATAGAGTAAGCCTGAGGAACGAAGACTCCTGGGGATGTCTGCTAGCAAGGGAAAAGCAGGCAAGGACTCATTTATTGAGCTCATACTCTATACCAGGTCCAGTGCCAAGGCCTTAACATGTTTCATCTTATTGATTTCCAGGATAAGGCTTCCCTGGTAGCTCAGGCAGTAAAGAAGTTGCCTACATTGTGGGAGACCCAGGTTCGATCCCTGGGTGAGGAAGATCCCCTGGAGAAGGGAATAGCAACCCACTGCTCTATTCTTTCCTGGAGAATCCCATGGACTGAGGCGCCTGGAGGGCTACAGTTCATGGGATCACAGAGTCAGACCTGACTGAAATGACTTAGCACACAGCACACACAGATCCTGTGCTTGCATGGTTGCCTCCATTTCTTGGAGAAGCAGATCCTCTTGCCTAAGATCCCCCAGCCCAACATCCACTCCATCCCCAGAGCCAACAATACCAGCTCTTGAATCTTCAGCAGGAGACTTCATTTGAGTGTTGTGTTGGTTAAATTTATGTGACATTAAGAGTGGGTGATTCTGACAGGAGTTCTAGGAAGAGAGCAGCATTTAAACCCATCAAATGAGTGAAGACATCCGCCCTCACCTACACGTTGGGTTTCGTCCAATTCCTGAGGGCCTGAATGGAACAAGGTACTGTCTTCTTTCCCTCATTCTCTTCTTGCCCATGAACACAGCCACTTCTGGCTCTTGAGATGAAACTCCAGTACTTATCCGAGCAGTGCCCTGGTTCTCAGGCCTTTAGCCTCCCGCTTGGAGTTCCATCACAAGCTCCCTCTGTTTTCAGTCCTAAGCATTGGCCTGAGTTAAGTGGATTTGCTGGTCCTCTCCTTTAGAGAGAGCAGACCATGGGACAGAATACAGACCTAGTGAGAAAAGTGGAATTTCTGAGAATAGAAAATCCTATGTGTTTGCTTTCATCACTACCTGGAGATTCCTGAGATGAAAACAGGCAAACCCAATAATGTATCATGAAGGGCACCAGAGACAAATACAATGCAGGTTTCGTTATTTGTGACCATTTATTTCCAATCACTGCCCAAGGGTAATGCCCCATGTGCATACAAGATTTCCTTCTAGGAAATTAATTCATGTTTCTCATGCTATAAACCCATGTCTCTGAAGGTCCCCTCACCAACAGAGTCTGCATTTCCCCTTGCAGTCCTGCACCATCTTTCCTTTCTGTTCACATGGAGCTGATATCTGAAACCATGGATTGGTTTTCCAGTCCTGATGCATGGACTCATTCAGGATGGACTCAAGTTGGGACTCTGTGATCACACCACCCTAAGTTCAGTTCCTGGGGAGTGGCTGCAACTTGTTCCAAAGAATGTGGAGGACCTCAGGACTAAAGTCCATCATGGTGACCCCACTCAGATCCAGGCCTTTGAGCTGACGCATGTTTGGGCTCTGGGACAGATGAGGCAAGTCTGACTCTAAGCTGACAGTTAGTTACTGCTGTGTGGGCCAAGGGGTCCTCGGGCATCTGGGGAGAAAGCAAGCAATTAGGTCTGAGAATTCAGGGTGGCAGCTGAGCTCAAGTTGTGAGATAGGTGATTGGCCCAAAGTCCTAGTAACCGCCTCCTGAAGGTCAGTCCCCAGCATGGCCCATCTCATTTTGGCCTGGCACCACCTCTCTGCATCTCCTGCAAACCCCCTGCAGCCTTGTATGATCTCTGGCTCCTGCTCCACTACAATCCTCTCAGAATTATGCATTTCTCAATTATTCACTAATTTATCGGGAGCAATAGGCACTGTTTTATGGACTGGGTATTTGAGACAAGCTTATTGTGTTCAGGCACCTGGTGAGCACAGAGCTTTCCTCTCTGTCTCTCTCCCAAACTTTCTGTTTTTATTTCTCTTTTCTGCCCACATCACACAGGTTGTGAAAATTACTTTCCCCACCAGGGATCAAACCTGGACTTTCAGCCCCAAAAGACAAGAATCCTAACCACTGGACCACCGGGGAATTCCTCAGACCTTGTCTTTCAAATTGCTCGGGTCTGAGGTGGTGTCCGTTCTTTAATGCCCTCTTCCCTTACCTGTTTTCTTAGTCATGTGACATAGCTTTCCCTTCCTAAGGAAGAACCCATGCCCGCCCTCACTGGATCCAAACCGCCCCATCCAGAGATTTCTAGTGTGTTGTCTCTGCTCCTCCCCTTGATTTCCTAGGAGAAGTGATACCACAGCTCAGGATCGAGCCACAAAGGACCCAATGTGCTTGACATGCCAGTGCTGTGTTGACTGTTTTCCAGGCAGTGGTCCACCCTCACCTGAGTGTCTGGTCCAGGCAGGTTCAGACAAGGAGGGAGAGTCCAGATAGAGAGACTGGAGAAGGTGCCACTGAGAAACTGAGGGGGAAATTGGACAACTTTCTGCTCTTGCTCCTCATGGGCAGACCATGAATGTGGGAGAGACGGGGTCTCTGCATGTTGCTGGTCTGACCCAGGAGAGGAGCAAACGTGGCCAGGATCGACAGATGCCAGATCCAGGTGACTTGCACCTCCTGGATACAGTCCAGCTGCCCCATAATCAGGACCTTCGTGATACTGTGCAGGGGCATTGCAGAGATCGTCAGCTTCTTATAGCACAGGTGTGTGCAGGCTTTTCTCTGCACCACTCACCTCGGGAGGTAGGAAAGGAAGTTATCCAGAGTCCTCTTCTTCAGGCAAAGGTCTATGTTTACTGTTAAGGGAGCCAAGGCCTGGTGTGTCCTTGAGCTGTGCTGCACCACCGGTGGCATTCCTGAGTGTGAGCACCCTTCAGTGCTGGCTCCAGACCACATGCTTCAGAAATTCTGGCCAGTATTCCGTGAATCCAGCACCTGCAGTTTGCATCTCCCATGAGGAACACAAGGTTGACAGGGATGCATTACCATCCACACAGACTGCAGCCACAGATTCAGAAGTAGACCACAGACCGCCCCCTCTGTTTACCTCATGTCTCTCTTGTCACCTCCTACCTCGCTGGCTCCCCTCTGTGCCTCTCTGTTTTCCAGCTCCCTTTCTCCCCTTCTTCTCTTCAGGTCTTCCCTTCTAGTAGGATTAAGCCTCAGGGGAAGAGGATAGGGCATGTTCTCTCAATCCCCATTGCATCTCAGGCACATTTTCACATCAGGAAGCACATTTTCCACAGTGAGCCAAGGCCTCTCAGCCTGTCCACTGCCACCCTCAGAGCCCTCAGTCCATCCATGGGTCTCCCACTTGGCCCGCCCTAGAGGTCTCTTCTGGGATGCCTAGGACCCTATCAAGCTACCTGGATCTGGTTCCCCTGGAGTGAACCTTCTGGGCCAGCAGGACATCAAGTGCTTCCAGCACTGCTCATAAGGGCCCCACATAAGGCAGGGCAATCAGGACCCCAGAGGCAGGCAGACAAAGGGACAGGCTTGCACCATGATCCCAAGGTCTTGATGTGTCTCCCATGGATTGCATCCATGAAGAGGGGTGGGAAGAGCTCCCTGGGCAGAAACTCCAGATAACAATAGACCAAGGCATCGTCCCTGACCAGGTGCATTCTCTCCAGGTCCAGGAGCCTATGGGGGCTCTGGACACTCATCCTGACTCTGCTTCAGGAGGAATCCTGTGGAAAATGCCAATGAGCATATCATCCATGTCAGGCCAAGCAGGGGCACACCTAAGACAATCTCCCAACCCTTCAGAGGAATCTACTCAGGACTCAGGCACTGCTTTGACAGGGGTGGACGTGCCTCCATTAGGCCACAGGCCATTCAGGCCTCAATGGGCACAAAGCTATAGCTCCTTCCCTATTGGATTCAGAACAAGCCTCTCACAAGTACCAATCCAGAGGAAAGGCAACCATCAGCCCATTCAGATCCATACAGTGCTTTGATTAATCCAAGTCCCACCTGTAAGCAGGTAGCAGTAAGACAGAAAACTCACTCCAGTCTTTATGAGGGGTGATGTCAGAGCATCATTTAGAGCCCTAAATCAATAAGAAGAAGGTCATATGGAGCAGCACAGCCTCCATCCTCAGTTACCCCTAAGATGAATGCCATTTGTGTCCAAACTGTGTAGGTTAAATTCATGAAACAAAACTCCAAAAAGTTATTTTAAATAGGTACATTAAATGTCTTTAAAATATATTTTTAAATGATAGAAATTAAAACACTAATTAAAATGTTTGAGTTCAGGCAAAACTACATTGAGAGGCAAAATTAAACCTGAAATGTGTTCATTGGAAAGAAGTGATTTTTTAATAACTCTCCCTGCACTAGAGATACGTGGCACCCTTCAAGATTAGCTAACCACTAGTGAGAGAAGAGTGTCCTTATACAAGAGTGGTAGCTTACAGCTCTAATGTGCCTGGTGGGGTGCTCACACCTCAAACCCTGTGAGAAACCCTTCTGATGTCTCCAGAGCCAGGACATTCTGCACCTCTTCTCCAGTGCTTGAGACTTTTATAAGTCTTTCTTTTTCTATCATCCCTCTGTCCCACTGCTAACCCAATCGGAACTGCATATCTGATTAGATTACAGAGTGACCATTGGATCCACCCTGATTGGATCATCGTACTTCTGAATCATATACACATCACCAAACAGAGACTGATGGGGTGGTCAGGTAATCAAGGACCTATTCACTGATTCACTTCACAAATATTGACTGTATTCTACTAATATGGACAGTTATATTCTTGTGGGTCAAGCATGAAAGGGATTATTGATTCCTGCCCTTGGACAAGAAAGAACAAAAGTTGACAGAATCATTGTTATGGGAATTTTGGTCAAGTCAAAATTAGCAAAATGTCCTTGAATTAAAACAGCTTCATGAAAGCAGTGGTGTTGTCATAAAAGAAAACAAAATACACTCATCCTGTTTGAGGTTTTCACTCAGGTATTACATAGGAAACACGGGAAGTTCTGAGCCTATTCTGGCAGCAAGGGAAGTGCTTTGGGGGATCCGGTTGGTTTTCTAGGCCTAAGCCAAGCCTTCTCTGAAGGTGGACAGGTCAAAACCTCAGTAAGCATAAGAGTGGTTCTG
>SJXQ01003488.1:0-72922 GCA_006408695.1 Aepyceros melampus
CGGGAGTTGGTGATGGACAGGGAGGCCTGGCATGCTGTGATTCATGGGGTCGCAAAGAGTCGGACACAACTGAGCGACTGAACTGAAACTGAACTGATGCAGTTTAAAATGTCTTTATATATTATGTAGGAGAAATTTGCATGGATCAGATCAGTTTTTGTTTTGTTTGAAACTGTATCCACAACAGCCATGTACATGTGTCAGAGGTGACTGGGGTCAGGGAGATAGCAAGTGACGTGGACTCTGGCCTCTGGCCTCCATCCCCTGCCCCTGCTCTATAAACTGTATTGACATGCACTTGGGGTAAATGTTGGTGAACTCGCCAAAATTCGCATGTTGAAATTCTGAAGCCCAACGTGATGGTGTTAGGAGACAGAGCTTTCAGGAGGTGATTGTATCACAGGTGAGATTAGTGCCCTTATAAAAGAGACCCCCTTCAGATGTGGATGCAAGAAGTCTAGGATCAGAAAAGGGCCCTCACCCAACCATGCTGGACCTGATCTCAGACTTTCAGCACCTAAGACTGTGAGAAAAAAGCTTCTGTTTTTTTACAAGCCATCAGTCTATGGTATTTTTGCTATGGTAGTCTGACTAGACTAAAGTAAGTTAAGACTTGATTTGAAGAGAAAATTCTCTCATTTAAAAATGAACAAGTCAAATCACTTGGGAAACCCTTAGCCTCATGTTCTAACCAAGGTGACTTTAAGCGTGCATGACTCAGGTTCCAGGAGGATGGACCTTACCAGTTCCTAGAAGATCAAGCAGTGGAGTGCAGCTGACCCGTGAGTCTCTGTGATTCTGAGGGTCCTGGATCAGACAGGTGATGGGCACAAGTGCCCTGGACTATGTGGCTTCCCGGGGTTCTGCACAGATGTTCACACTGAGCCCTCCACAGGAGAGCCTCCAAGACCTGGCTTGATGCTCCACAGTGGCTGTCTTGAGATACTTAACCACTTGCCTTTGACCTTGTGGTCTGTAAGTGGATATGCTCATCCACCTTTCTGCTGTTCCTGTGAATACAGGATCACCACGTCCATGAGCACAAAATCCCTGTGGACTCCTGGTATGTGGAGGTTCAGAGAGACTCCAAGTGATCCCAGGGTCATTGTACTTCATCTCTGATTCAGAGGAGAAGGGCACAGAAGCTCACAACCCCACAGGGCCACGTTTTCCATTCAAACCAAAATTGCTTTAAATGCAGAAAGAAGACAATAGTATTCTAAAAACTGGCACCATCCAAAGAACCTTAACACACTCTTTCTTACTCGTGGGACTTCTCTGTATTAGGCAGTCACCACTAAAAATGATGACGTAGAAGAAAAAGGAGAGATTTCTCACCCCACAGTTTTTCTTTTCAAGTCTTCGTTACTCATCAGGGGGATGGGATAGAGCATGTTTGCAGACTGTGCATGGAATAAAACCAGATGTGATTGTTTGTGCAGTGTTTCCACTGTTCTGGTAAGAGCCAAATACATGTGCAAATACAAAACACAAATTGTGTATTTTTTTGGCAATTGCACATAAGAGTTACATGCTGCTACCTTTAAAACATGTACACACAGCTATATTTAAAACTGACAACCAGCAAGGACCTACTATATAGTACAGAGAACTCTGCCCAGTATTCTATAATAACTTAAATGGGTGAAGAATTTGAAAAGGAATATGTCCATGCACATGTCTAATCGAATCACCCCACTGTACACCTGAAAGTAATGAAACACTGGTAATCAACTATACCCCAAAATAAAATAAAATATTTTTAAAAATTAAAAAATATATATCCCATGGGGAAACAACAAAACAAACAAACAAACAAAGAACTAGCTCTCTGCTGTAAAAAGATGATTTTGTAAAATCCATGCTAAGCACTTAAAGTTTTAAATTTACTCATAACATCATGAAAAGTAAAAACTACTATGACAAGTTAGAAGTTTGCGAAAGAAAAGAAACAGCTTCATATTTTAGTACCTTTAATGATATTTTCTCCTGCTTTTTGGGTGGAGCCCCAACAGTTTTATTTTGCACGAGACATAGCAAATTAGGAATTGGTCTTGTCTTTGGGTTTACCAAGTTAAATAAAGATCCTCAGAGATACGAAAGAAAAGGAAGAAATCTTTACTTAACTTCCTTAAGAAGTCTGTTCTCCGCCATGTCCGCAGCTTTGCACAGTTCCCGAGACTAGCCTTGAGGAGTATGTAGGAGGAACAGGCCTATGAACTGGGAATATTAAATCCTCATTCCTACAGTAAGTGAGGGCTAGACTCGCAGTCCTGGGACCCACAGGAACACCAGCACATGCCGCTGTGCAGGTTGTATACTGCACAACTCCAAAGACAACACGGATATTCTTGCCCCTCACACAGCTGCACACCCGGACCATGGGAACTGGGTTACTTGAGTGGACTCCCGGGTACTGGCCTGCCCACCAAACCCCATCGCTTCTTCATGCCATCTTCTCTGAGGTCAGAATACTCTTCTCGAGCTTCTGATCCAACACCCCGGTCCATGGTCAGACTGTCCTTCATCCATGGCCCCTGGGTTTATTGGGCTTGGCTCTAGATATGCCGCTCAAAAGAACAACTTCTTTCCAAAGCAGAAATAGGGGTGCCACTGCCTTCTCCAAAATAGACACACAGATATGTACAAATATACGTACACCCAGGAGAGGGAGTGGGGAGCGAACTGGGAGATCGGGATTGACATCTATACACTATTGATACCATGTATAAAATGGATAACTAAAGAGAACCAACTGTAGAGCACAGAGAACTCTACTCAGTGCTCCGTGGTGACCTAGATGGGAAGGAAATACCAAAAAGAGCAGTATATGTATACATATCACTGATTCACTTTGCTGTGCAACTGAAATTAACACAACATTGTAAAGCAGCTGTGAGTAAGTTAGTGAAGTCGCTCAGTCGTGTCTGATTTTTTGCAACCCCGTGGACTGTAGCCCTCCAGGCTCTTCCATCCATGGGATTCTCCAGGCAAGAATACTGGAATGGGTTGCCATTTCCTTCTCCAGAGGATATTCTCAACCCAGGGATCGAACCCAGGTCTCCCCATTGCAGGCAGACGCTTTAACCTCTGAGCCACCAGGGAAGCCCCTATACTTAGAAACAATCTTTTAAAAAAGAAGACTTTCTACTATGAATGAACTGCTTGGAGATAGTAGTGTCATCTAGTAACCCCCGTGACCCAGACCTGTCACCCACCGTCAGCTTGATGACTTAGGAAATAGACCACATCTTTATCAAGTCCTTGATCCCTCTGCCTTCTTTGGTTTGTCCCCATCATCCCAGGAGTCTTTCACTTCCAGATTCTCTACTGACAAAGATCCACACCCTAAGCACAGCCTACAGTTTTTCTGCCTCTTGTCTCTCTCTTCCTTCCATTCCAACCAGCCTCAGCCCTTGAACTAGCAAGGTCCTCCTCCACACCTGTCTGCCTTGACAGAGGACCCCTGGTATGAATGGGGATAGAGTGTTCAGAACCGTCACCCAGAACATCCCTGGTTCCTATCATTCCAATCCCATACTTGAGGGGTTCTAACTTTTGGTTCCCTAAACTGTGGAGTTGTTAAAATGCCCATCCTCAGATCTCACCCCAGGATAGTCAAAATCAGAGTGTCCTCCCAGAAGACAAAGTAAAGTTATAATTAGACATATTGACTCTAGCATCAGAAAATCTTCCTTGTCTCTGCCATCTGATATCGATGTGACCTTAGGGGATGCATTTATCTTTTACTCTGCTTCCTTGTCTATAAAACTCAAATGAGAGTGATAATATAAACATCTTCCAGGAGGCACAGAAAAATTAAATGAATTTATATGAGCAAATGATTAGAATACCACCCAGCACAAGATGGACATTTAATGAAGTATTCATTGCATAATTGTTATTATTATCCAAAATATTTACAGATGTGACTTTGGTCTCTAGTCTGGTTCTCAGTGCCTAAGTATTCTTAGTAAAGAACTGCTTTAGCTCGGTCTTGGCCAAGCAAACCCAACCCTGACCCTGGCTTACTCGTATGACCATCTTGGCTAGATTCAGCCCCTCATCATCACCCTAAGTATCTTTGATTAATTTTCTGCAGCTTTCCTGTCTACATCAGCAGGGAAATGCTTGCTCCTGATTCAAAATCCAACTGAAATGTCTAGTCCTTTCCTAAGTCTTCTTCCGCCTACCTCTGTATTTTTGTGCTCCTAGAATTATTGACTCAGCACATTTTATCTTAACTACTGGTTACTCACATGACTCTGGCTTATTATTACAAGACTAGCAATTTATTTTTCCTCTAACATGAGGTCCTAAAATGGCACATTCAGTAGGTGCTCAATAAAAGATATTTTTGCCGACAAATATCTGCTATGTCCTTTAGGGTCTGATTTCAAACTCTTCGAGAAAACTCTGATTTGGCTTCTTTCCTGAGGGGCATAATTCTAACCCTTTTTCACCACAGTCCACATTTGTTCTTCTGCCCCTGGTTTTCATGCGAAATAAGAAGTGAGTTTCAAATGTGGCATGGAATGAAAGCCAAGCCAGAACTTGAGCCCCATGGATGAACTTCAAACAGGGACTTGAAACACACAAAATAAGAACCAGCTTCGCCAGGACAGGGTAGAAGAAGCGAGGCACTTGGTGACTCCCTCAGATGTTCTGGAAATACACTTTGATTTCATATATTTTGAATTAAATTGATTGAAATTCAAAGCTAAAGCCAACATACCACATTTCCTTTGGTCAGAAGTGAAGTGTGAAAATAGTGTTTTGAATTCTCGGTTGGATGCACAGCTCTGGGTTTGAAGTGTGACAGACTGTGGAGGTTTTGGGTTACTGGAAACTTCAACATTCCACTCGCCCAGTCTTCCAAAGGAATTAGAGAAATTGCAAACATGGAATTGTAGGGTACTGGAATATCAGAAGAGCGTTGGTGTGGATTCCTCTAAGTTCTGTGAATTGCCAGAGTTGTAGTCACTCCCATTGTGGCCGCCACAGCTGACTGGTAAAGTTGCTTATGGAATGGACACCAGAGTCTTTGTAAGCCTGACGCTGTAAGAATTCCAGTCAGTGGGAATGCAGTCCCTTCCTAGTGCTGATAGCACACAGTTAAGAAAATGCGTGCATGTTTATAACAGAATAGAGTTAGGGCTTAGTGTGATAAACAGAAGAAGCACTCCTAAAGGCTAATAAACTCTAATCAAAACTTCTCTAAACATGTTAGAGAAAAAGATTATCAATATTAAGAGTAAATAAGGGGAAATTATTAGCAATATTGAAGACTTTCAAAGGATATTAAGAAAATAGTATGGGCAATTTAAATAAAATGAACAGAGTCCACTAATGTAAGATAAATTGGAAACATGAATATGAATATTTTCCAAGTTGTTTTAAAAGACCAGCAAAAACATACTGATACTAAAAGTTGGGAATAAGTAACTCTCAAACCAATATTCATTATTAGTATAAATTTGTAAATCATCAACAAAAGATCAACATATTTAATCTTGTCATATGTAGAAAGAAAAATTACAAACATCTTGGTCAAATGAAGTTTTTTCCCAAAAGCAAATTTTTAACATTTGAAAATTAATCACAGGTAGAGATAATTTCATCTGTCAAAAGTGAACAGTTAGTCATGATAAAAACTCTCAGTAATGCATAGTAGATGGGAACTTTCACAGTCAGATAAAGGGATTGCATCAAGAATCTGTAACATCATACTATATGAAGAAACCGAATACTTTCCCATAAAATTAGGAATAAGGTAAAGATGATTCTAATCAGATAAATGAGGCAGGAAAAAATAAATAAAAGGTAAACATTAAGAAGAAAAAGGTAACTGTCTCTTTTCTTAGACAGCTTGACTGGTTAGAGAGTACTCAGTATTCTAAGAAATAAATTATGTACCCAGGTCTCTCCCATTGCAGGCAGATGCTTTACCATCTAAGCCACCAGGGAAGCCCATATACAGATAAATAATCAAGTGGACTAAACACTTAGAACTAATAAAGTCTCAAAATAGAAGATCAATATACAATAATAAACTTTATATATACTAGAGGATTAACTTTTAAAACTTTGTTTTATGTAACATGAAATACTTGGTAATGAATTTAACATAATTGTAAATAACCTCTACACTAATAGCCACCATAATTGCTGAGAGAAATTAAGAAAACATAAATAAATAGGTATACCATGTTCATGAACTGGTCTCAATGTCTCAATATTGTTAAGATATTAATTCTATTTAAATTCATACTTAGATTCAGCACTATTGTAACCATAATTCAAGCTGATTTTTAAAAATGACAAGCAGATTATACCAAAATGCAAAGACTCTAAAATGTCCAAGCAATCTGGAAAAGTAGGACAAAGTTGGAGGATTTGACCTAAAGCTTCAAGTTTTATCACACAGTTATCACATTATTACATTAATAGAACATTAGTTAACACATCAGTTAATATGTTAAACAAGACCATGGTGTTGACTTAAGAATAGACAAGTAAATCAGTCAAACGGAATAAGACATCTCTTAGATTTTCAGCAAAAATATCAAAGGAATTACATGATGGATACAAAGTCTGCTTTCTTTTTTGTTTTTGTTTTATTTTCGCTTAATTTTTGGAGGTGCTGTGCAGCTTGTGGAATCCTAGTTTCCTGTACAGAAATTGAACTTGTGTGCCTTGGAGTAGAAGTACAGTATTAACCCCTGGACTGCCAGAGAATTCCCCAAAGTCTTTTTAACAAACTGAATATTCACATGGGAATAAAATGAACCTCAACACTTACCTGACAAAATTAGTTTTAATTTAATGTAAAAGCTAAAACTATGAAGCATTTAGATAGGAAAGCATAGGAGAATACTTCCATCACTTGAGACAGAGTTTTCTTAGAACATGTAACTTAGTAACTCAGTAACAGTGAAGGAAGAAACAGAGGCTCCATCTTGAAAGCAGGACTCCATCCTGGGCCAGACTGGACTTTGAGCTGTATGCCCAGGTTCTATGGAAACTACATACCAACTGGAAAACCAGATGGAAGAGCCCCAGGGCTCGTACCTAGATTCTCCGTCACCTGAAAGAATACCCTAATTATCTGTGTAGCCAAATAAAATCATAAATTCTATTATGCTTTTCGGGGTTGACCACAGGCCTCTTGATAACTGTTCACTGTAAACTACCTAGGCTTAAAGCATGTGAATCACGGGTTAACTTTGATTTTATCTTTCTTTTCCTTTGTCCAGACTAGTTTCAGAGAATTTGAGAAGGTGGGTTTGAGCATGTACACGTAGGGTATACAAGGTTTGCACAAAAACGAGTCAGGGTCCTTGGCTAAGAGAAGACTCTGCCTTGGGCCCGCCGGTGTAATAAACTGCGCTATCTGCATTATCCTTCTGAGTGAGTCTGTTTACCGGAACGCATGGCTACAACAACAGTAAAAGAAAAAAATAATAATTATCTTATTATTTTTTTTAATTCTGCTTATCTAGAGACACATTTAAGAAAGTGAATGAGAAAGATTGCAAAATATTATCTAGCAGGAGGCTTTTATTCAGACTATAAAGAGTTCTTACAATTCAACAGCAAAAAGGAAAAGCTTATTTTTAAAATGGGCAAAAGACATGAACAAACACTTCACAAAGGAACACATGAAAATTTCCATTAAGCACCTGAAAAGTTTTCTGTCTTATTAGACATCAAGAAAATGTAAGCGAAAGCACAGTGAGATGCTTCCATACTCCCACTATACAGGCTGAAATGGTAGTGACTGCTGAAGTCCACATGGTGATCATGTGGACTGTAGATCTAGCAGGAATGCAAAATGACACGACCTATTTGAAAAAGTTTACAGTTTAACTATAGACCTACCTTTGACCACAATCCTAATCCTAGGGATTCGTCCAGTAGAAATAAACACATACGCCTTTAAACAAATGTGCGCAAAAATGTGAATAATGACTTCATTCATAATAGCTGAAAACTGCAGATAATCTGAATGTCCATAAGAGAAGAAAATCATAATTTCATAAAATATTACTCAGCAAAATCTTTAAGTGAATTACTGGTGCACTCAACAATATTAGTGATGTTATAGTGAGTGAAAGGAGTAACCCACAAAACAAAATATATCATGTGATGTCATTTATAGGAAATTCCAGGACAACAAAATGAGTCTATGGTGGAAAATCAGAACAGTGGTGGCCTCCAGGTGGGAAATGAGAAGTGGGGATTTACTGGGAAGGAAGACGAGGACATTTCTGGAGGAGGAAACTGTTCTATGTCTTCGGGGTGTTATGGGTTTCAAGGATGTATTTATTTGTCAAATTGTCTTGAATTGTATTGTTCACTTCAAAGTGTGTAAATTATATGTAAAAAGTTGTAAATAAATCTTGAACTTTAGTTAGTAAGTTTGCGTTTCACAGTGGTGTGGTTTAGCAATGCTGAAATGGCTTTCTGTGTATTCTAAACTATAGCAAGTGAGTAAATATGTTGAAGATAATCAGATGCACATTTCTTACTGCTATGAATGGAGTTAAAAACATAGAGAGGAGGAAACCAGGTTCCAGCCTGTATTGTGCTGATTGAAATTAGAGGGTTAACTCAGATTTGTTTTAAGTGAAGGAAAATATAGATATTTATTTATATTTATGTAAGTTGTATGTGCTTATAATATATACATATTTGCACACATATATGTGCTTATTTTTTTTAAACTTTCTACATTTCTGAGTGGAAAAGCAGATTAGACGTAGCTGAAAGAGAATGGGGAAACAGAGGTTATTACCTCAATACCTCACAGTGTGGAAAAGAGAAATTATGGAAGAAAGATTAAGGTTCATGGATGACAGCATTAGAAGGTCCGACAAATATTTAACAGAACTACTGAAGGGAGAGAATAGAAAGAATCATCAAAAACAGTGACAGATGAAAATAGCTCGAAAGTAATAAAAGACATAATTCCTTGTTTTGAGGGATAACAGTGCATCTTGAACAAGATGAGTAATAAATCCAGACTGAAGTGAGATATTTGCAAAGCTTATAATAAAAATCTATAAATTACATAAATTGTCTTACATATCATATATATATATATATATTAGTATACACACTCCATCAACTCTCCAAGAGAAAGATAACATAGAAAATTTTCAGTGAATTTAAAAGATAATTCATAGAAGAAACTTGATGTCAATAAGCCTGGGAAACAGACCTATTCTCCAGCAATCAGAAAAATGCAAATCAAACCAAGTGGCACCTTTAAAACAGCACACTGCTGTTTCATAACTGTGTGTGAGTGCTGTGTGTTCAGTCATGTCTGACTCTTTATATCCCCATTGACTGTAACCGTCCAGGCTCCTCTGTCCATGGAATTTTCCAGGCAAGAATACTGGAGTGGATTGCCATTTCCTCCTTCAGGAGACCTTCCTGACCCAGGAATCGAACCCGTGTCTCTTGCATCGGCAGGCAGATTCTTTACCACTGCTCCACCTGAGATTTTATGACGTTATGACTATGAAATTAAATATATATATATATATATAAATTTGACAATATTAAGTATTAGTGAGGATATGGAGAAAACAAAAATCTTCTATACTACAGGTAGAAATATACATAGCCACAACCAAGTCGAAGAGCCATTTGGTTAAATCTAGTCACTTGGAGATATGTGCACTCAAGGATCTGCATTGCCACTTCTGGATACATTCATTCTTCCCAGAATAAATAGCCACAAAAATGTGCAAGGATATATGTGTAAGGATGTTCATTATAGTATTGTTTGTAATAAAAAATAAGGAAACTAGTCCATGTCCATTAAAAGAAGAATGGATAGACAAATAGTGTGTTCAGCAGCAGTTGAATAAGGCATCATGTATCAACAGGGACAATTCTGAAAATTTTATTTAAAGAGTAAAGAAATGAGAGAGAGAAATGAAGACACTACATATATAAACCATAAATGGAACACTCAACACAATATTCTGTATTATATTACTACT
This sequence comes from Aepyceros melampus, assembly GCA_006408695.1. Lineage (NCBI taxonomy): Eukaryota > Metazoa > Chordata > Mammalia > Artiodactyla > Bovidae > Aepyceros > Aepyceros melampus. The sequence continues at coordinate 10,014 of SJXQ01003488.1, forward strand.
TCTCTATAGTAAAAAGAGAAAACACAGTAACAGAGTTCTGGAAAAGATTTTTCTCAGGGAGGACAGAAAAAAATGGGATAGTATGGTATGGGTAGGGGAAATGTGGAGGCTAAGGAATGGTCCTTTAACAAAATCTGTCATTTTTATAACTTTCAAGAGAAAATACCTAAAGAAAGCAAAATTAAATATCTACATATATCAACTCCAATTCTGGAGACTTCTGAAGATGGAGGAAGAGAAATGGGATCAGAGAGGGACGTAAGTAGACTTCAATTCTCTCCAGAGTGGTTAAGAAAACTCAAGCCAAAAATAGCGAAATGTTCACATTTATGATTTCTAGATATTGGATTAAAATATTGGTATGATATTTTTCTTTTTCATTCTTTTGAATTATTTCTAACTAAAATTATTTTTAGTCTTTTTTTTCTGAAACAAAAGCAGCTTCTCTTTTTTTAATTGAAGGATGATTGCTTTATAGAATTTTGTTGTTTTCTGTCAAATCAACATGAACCAGTCATAGATATACATATGTTTACTCCCTTTTGAACCTCCCTCTCATCTTCCTCCGCTTCCCACCCCTTTAGCTTGATACAGAGTCCCTGTTTGAGTTCCCTGAGTCATACAGCAAATTACCATTGGCTATGTGTTTTGCATACGGTATTGTAAGTTTCCATGTAACTCTCTCCATACACCTCACCAAATCCTCCCCCAACCTCGAGTCCATAAGTCTGTTCTCTGTCTGTTTCTCCACCGCTTTTTAGTTTGAATCAGGGTGACTTTTTCAAGCGTTTTCCAAAATTTTTGCATGAGTTCGTCTTAAATCTATTCCTCATTCCAGATAACTTGGATTCCTTGCCTTTCTCAAGCTTTTCTTTTTAGCTTCAGTTTTAGTGGGAAGAGAAGAGAGAACATTTGACATCATCACAGGGACATACCCCAAACACAGATATATAGATATGAAATGAAAAAGAACTGAGTATGTATATGTATGGACGTGGGCTTTCTGTTTCTCCACCGCTTTTTAGTTTGAATCAGGGTGACTTTTTCAAGCGTTTTCCAAAATTTTTGCATGAGTTCGTCTTAAATCTATTCCTCATTCCAGATAACTTGGATTCCTTGCCTTTCTCAAGCTTTTCTTTTTAGCTTCAGTTTTAGTGGGAAGAGAAGAGAGAACATTTGACATCATCACAGGGACATACCCCAAACACAGATATATAGATATGAAATGAAAAAGAACTGAGTATGTATATGTATGGACGTGGGCTTCCCTGATAGCTCTGTTGGTAAAGAATCCGCCTGCAATACAGAAGTCCTGTTTGATTCCTGGGTCGGAGGGACAAGCTACCCACTCCAGTATTTCTTAGGCTTTCTTTGTGGATCAGCTGGTAAAGAATCCACTTNTAAATTATATGAGAACAGTGACAATGTTACTATTTTTCCTACAGAATACCCATACCTTCCTTTTAGGCAGCAAAATCACTGTGGACGGTGACTGCAGCCATGAAATTAAAAGACACCTGCTCTTTGGAAGAAAAGCTGTGACAAACCTAGACAGTGTATTAAAAAAGTAGAGGCATCACTTTGCCAAAAAAGGTTCATAGTCAAAGCTATGGCTTTTCCAGTAGTCATGCACAGATATGAGTTGGACCATAAAGAAGTCTGAGCACCAAAGAATTGATACTTTGGAACTCTGGTGCTGGAGAAGACTCTTGAGAGTCCCTTGACAGCAAGGAGATCCAACCAGTCAATCTTAAAGGAAACCAATCCTGAATATTCATTGGAAGGACTGATGTTGAAGCTGAAGCTCCAATACTTTGACCACCTGATGTGACAAGCCGACTCACTGGAAAAGACCCTGATGCTGGGAAAGATTGGGGGCAAGAGGAGAAGGGGGCAACAGAGGATGAGATGGTTGGATGGCATCACTGACTCAATGGACATGAGTCTGAGCAAACTCAGGGAGATAGTGAAGGACAGGGAAGCCTGGTGTGCTGCAGTCCATGCAGTCACAAAGAGTCTGACATGACTTAGCAACTGAACAACAGCAACTGTATACAATACTATACATGTCTTGGACACATTTTGTTAAATGTATCTTTATTTTTTCATGTTTTTAGTACTCTTGTAAATGATACTGTTTAAATTTCAATATCAAATTATTTATTTCTAACATATAAAATATATAGAAATACATTTTTAAAATACTCAGCTTAGATCCATCAACTATTTTCTCCAAATCTCTTCAAAGCTAATTGAAACGTTCCAGTTACAGAATTATTTATTCCAGTTACAAATGCTCCTGAAGCATGAAGCCCTGATAATACAGTGAATATTAATTTGATCAGATTGTTTTGCTAACATCAAACTGATAAGCACTGAGGAAACCAGAACAGGTGTGAGTGGTAACTTTGAAACCCGCTGTACCTGAGATGAATGGGTTCAAATGGGCTACCAGACTATGATTCCGTTGTTTCTCAGTGAAGCTGGGAAACAAGTGAAAGGTGAAAAAGAGAGTAAGAGAAAAGATGGGTAGCTAGAGTGGGAAAAGGAAACAGCACTTCCTCTGCCTGAGGGCAGGGGCTGAATCAGATTCTCTCTTCCACTTCTCAGTTCTGTACTCCTTTGCGCAACTTTAACTCTTGATCTCAGCCTCACTGTCCAAAATTGCTCAAGTTCCCCAAGCTGCAGGGAGATAAGCACAAATCCAAAACCCTGCTACTAATTGTGCATGTAATTGCTGAGATTAAGTTCTGTGACTTAAAATTCTCTGATGTTAAGTCTAAAGCTCTCAATTTATGCATGATTTCCACATAGTCTCTTATCTTGAACCTTAAGGATGCTTTAATCCTTCCAGTTTTAAGCCCGGGCATTGAAGTTTTCCCTTGTCCGTTGCTTTGGTAGCGCAGCCAGCCTGAATGGACCACCACTAGGTGGCGCTGAAGATCCGGCTGTAGAAGGAGAATCGGGGCTCCACAAGGCACACAAGTTACTATTTTCCTCTGGATGTACTGGCTGGCAGGAGGCTGCTATTTTCTTTATTGTCAGAGATCTTAGGGACGTCTTGACTTGAAGCTGACGCACACAGTCGCTCTGCAGTGCTCAGCAGTTTGTAAAGGGGATCTTGGGCTTGGCGGTGTATTTCTAGAGCTTCATCACAGATCATTCATGCCTGGATCTTTCTGCCTCTTCCTTACACTTTCCCTTGGTCCTCAAGTCTGGGATCAACCTTGTGTTTCCTCTGCTGTTCCTTCAAGCATTATTGCACATGCTTGTGTGTCATCCATATAGCTAGGAGTGATGTGGCTGAGATACAAGACTTGAGCTTCCCTCCCCCGCCAGCTTAGTCTGCTATCAGCGCCATGCCCAGGTACTGTGCTTGGGCTTACACTTTAGGCCCTACACTTAGGGGACTGGGTTGCTAGCAGTTGAGCTGTGTTTCCAGAAGCAGAAGAAGGGAAATATTGTGGTTCTTATGTTTACATCCAGCCCATAAATCCCTGCCTCCTCCAACACACAGAATCTGCATGAAAACAAGGAGAGATGATGTATCATTTCTCTGCCCACCCCACCCGACACCAAGCTACCCTCTATCCTTCTTTTTCTCTTTCCCGGAGCTCTTGATATTTGATTAACTCTCATACAATGCAGTCTTTGGGCTTTCACTTTAAATAAAGGGCCGGCTGGGAATACATCCATAATGAATATTTTTCAACAATAAGAAAGAGCTATCAATGAAAAGATGTGGAGCAACTTTAAATACAATACTAAGTGAAAAAAGCCGATCTGAAAGGCTACACGCTGTGTGAGCCCAACTCTATGACATCTGGAAAGCAAAGCTAGAGAGACAGTGAAAAGATCAGTGGTTGCTGGGGCTGTGGGGAGATAGGGGATGAATGGGGGTGCACAGGGACTGGTAGGGCAGTGAAACCACTCTGCGCAACACTGGATACATGTCACTAAGCGTTTGTCAAAGCCCATGGGATGTACAAAGAATGAGCCCTAACATAAACTACAGGTTTAGCTCATTGTAACAGATGAATGCAAGAATTTAATAATAGTGGAAACAGCAGAGGCAGTTGAGGGCTTCTATGGGAACTCTGTACTTTCTGTTCAATTTTTCTATAAACCTGAAACTGCTTAAAAATAAAATCAGTTAATTAAAAAAAAAAACCTGTTGGGAAAGACTTCATATTTACATAGGGCTTTAAAGTTTCTGAATCAATCCATTTGATTCTCACAAGAGTATCACCACAAGATGAAAGGGACTGGTACTGTCCTGAGTTTACAGATTTAGGCACTGGGGTCAAAGAAACTGAGTGACTTCTCAGGTTCATACTACAGGACAAGGACTGGAATTCAGGTCCTCGTATCCATCCAGTGCTCTTTATTCTAGACACTTGCAAATAAGGATTTTGGTGACAGCCTTCTGCACTCTCTAGTGATTATTCTTTTTTCTCCCAAGGTTCTAGTGAGCCCAGTTTTATAGATATACCCTATAAATTACTCAAGGCTTCACTCTATGGCTATGTGACACTGTTTAGTACATTTTCAGGTATAAAAGAGCATCTTTAATGCACTTTTTTCTTCCAGCTCTACCATCAACTCTTTCCTCCAGGGTCTTTGAAACTTTAGGTTAAGTCATTATAGCAAGAATGAAAGCAGAGAGACCAGATAGAAAAGTCTGGTGTTTTTATAGAATATTGCACTGAGGGTGTGGGTTTGTCCTTCATACAGACATGCAACAGCTTGTGACAGGATCTCAGCCTTTCTAGGAGGCTTAGTCTAGAAGAAATCAGCCTGAGATGGCTCAGAGCAAGTCCGCAACAGCGACACCTTGTGGTAATGAGAGTCAACTGCAGCAGAAATCAGATGAGATGACTTCTCTCCTCCTGGGTATGGAAATCTTACTGACTCTTCCTGAGTCTGTCTAAACCTCCAGAATCCCTGAGAGGGGAGTGAAATTTCTCAAGAGTCACCCGCATTCAGCTAAGTCATCCTTTAGACACTTGAGCAATGAACTAGTAAAACAAAAGAGATGGGACCACGTTTGTACCCCCAAGGTTGCACAGCCATTGCACTAAAGAACGAAATCTAGAAAGATCCCTTTTCAAAAAGACTGAAGTAGCCTGCTGCTGCTAAGTCGCCTCAGTCGTGTCCAACTCTGTGCAACCCCAGAGACGGCAGCCCACCAGGCTCCTCTAGGACTGTCCATAAAATGACCGGGGCAAACACGATAAAACGGAGGCATCCCATTTGTGATTCTTATGTGATGGCTGTCCTTGGCTCACTTCGCACTGTCTGGCCTCAGGAACATGCATAAAACCTGAATAAATATAGATGTGGTCAGAAAGGGGAAAGACCAGTTTGGAAAGTCAAGAGATCACTGGTGAAATGTCTCTGGAAATTTTTTATAATTTTCCTATAAGAAACGAAGACTGTGGTTTGTGAAACTACAGTAAAAACGATTTAGTTCCACATTTTCTACCCACGACGGTTGGTTGTTGGGGGGCCGTGGTAAGCAAGAGAGGTGCAGCCCCTGTCTTCAAGGGTCTCACATTCTTAAGGGAAAGACAGACATGTTAATAGGAACATGGACCCAGCGGAAAAGACAGGCATCGTGGTGCTAATTTTTTCACGCTTGTCCAGCCTGCTGGACCCCTGATGTTGCTATTCCTCAGAGCTTATCCTGGGGCCCTCGTTATGGGTTAAGTTGTGTCCCCAGAGGGTGCACTGAAGTCCTGATCTCCAGCTCCTCCGACTATAAGCCTGTTTGGAAGTGGGTTTTGCAGATGGCATTAGTTAAGATGAGGTCATATGGGAACAGCAATGGCCCCTAGTCTAATGGCACTCATGTCCTTCTAAGAGGAGGAAAGACACACAGGAACTGGACAGACACACACATGTGAGCGGTGGGTGTCTTGTGACCACAGAAGCAGATAGATACTGGAGTTCAGTTCAGTCGCTCAGTTGCGTCCGACTCTTTGCGACCCCATGAATAGCAGCACGCCAGGCCTCCCTGTCCACCACCAACTCCTGGAGTTTACTCAGACTCACGTCTATCTAGTCGGTGATGCCATCCAGCCATCTCATCCTCTGTCGTCCCCTTCTCCTTCTGTCCCCAATCCCTCCCAGCATCAGAGTCTTTTCCAGTGAGTCAACTCTTCACATGAGGTGGCCAAAGTACTGGAGTTTCAGCTTCAGCAGCATTCCCTCCAAAGAAATCCCTGGGCTGATCTCCTTCAGAATGGACTGGTTGGATCTCCTTGCAGTCCAAGAGACTCTCAAGAAACCACGGTTCCAAAGCATCAATTCTTCGGCGCTCAGCCTTCTTCACAGTCCAACTCTCACATCCATACATGACCACAGGAAAAACCATAGCCTTGACTAAATGGACCTTTGTTAGCAAAGTAATGTCTTTGCTTTTCAATATGCTATCTAGGTTGGTCATAACTTTTCTTCCAAGGAGTAAGCGTCTTTTAATTTCATGGCTGCAGTCACCATCTGCAGTGATTTGGAGCCCAAAATAATAAAGTCTGACACTGTTTCCACTGTTTCCCCATCTATTTCCCATGAAGTGATGGGACCAGATGCCATGATCTTTGTTTTCTGAATGTTGGGCTTTAACTTATACAGATATCTCCGCTTCTTTTTTATTTCCTTCCCATTTAGGTCACCATGGAGCACTAAATATGGTTCCATGGGCGACACAGTACGTTCTCACTAGTCATCAGTTTTATATATAGTATCAATAGTGTATATATGTCAATCCCAATCTCCCAATTCATCCCACTTCCCTTTTCTGTATTTTAAAAACCATCCAGTTGCTGATGATTCCCAAGTTTATACACTAAAGTTGTATCACGAGAACAGTGATTTCAGCTCCATCCCCATGGCAAAGAATAAAAGCCTTATTTCTTCCATTTCCACAAACCAGATTTTGTTTTTCATTAACCCAGAGAAGATATTGCTGGGAGAAAAGGGAAATGGGAACAGTGGCCACAAGGCAAAGACAAAAAGCAGCAGTGGCTCGTGAGTGTCCAGAGACACAGGTTTAAGAGAGGCAGTTTTGCAAAGGCAACTTCTAACTGTTTATGCTTTGGCTTTCCACGCTGACCTAACAACTTAACCCTGAGGTCGAAGGAGACTCCATATAACCCCAGCCTCTCCTTTTAACTCCCAGCCTGAATCACTGTCCTCTGGACACATCTGCTTGAGTGTCTCACAAACATCTCAAATAAGCAAGTTCAAAACTGAACTTTCCCCTCTAACCAGTTTTTTCCCATCTCCATGGGCACCCTGCTAATCTAAGCTCTTATAGTCCCATCGTGGGCTTCACTGGAAGTAGTCTAATGGCAAACCTTGCTTTTACAGTGGCCTCCACAGATTCTAATTCTCACATAGTAGGAATCATGTCCTAGCTATTCTGGTTAAAAAAAAACAACTTCCTAATGTCCTTCAGTTCAGTTCAGTCGCTCAGTCGTGTCTGACTCTTTGTGACCCCATGAATTGCTGCACACCAAGCCTCCCTGTCCACACCAACTCCTGGAGTTCACTCAGACTCACGCCCATCGAGTCAGTGATGCCATCCAGCCATCTCATCCTCTGTCGTCCCCTTCTCCTCCTGCCTCCAATCCCTCCCAGCATCAGAGTCTTTTCCAGTGAGTCAACTCTTCACATGAGGTGGCCAAAGTTCCTTCCAATGAACACCCAGGACTCATCTCCTTTAGGATGGACTGGTTGGATCTCCTTGCAGTCCAAGGGACTCTCAAGAGCCTTCTCCAACACCACAGTTCAAAAGCATCAATTCTTCTGTGCTCAGCCTTCTTCACAATCCAATTCTCACATCCATACATGACCACAGGAAAAACCATAGCCTTGACTAGACGGACCTTAGTCAGCACAGTCGTGTCCGACTCTTTGCGACCCCATGAATCGCAGTACGCCAGGCCTCCCTGTCCATCACCAACTCCTGGAGTTCACTCAGACTCACGCCCATCGAGTCAGTGATGCCATCCAGCCATCTCATCCTCTGTCGTCCCCTTCTCCTCCTGCCTCCAATCCCTCCCAGCATCAGAGTCTTTTCCAGTGAGTCAACTCTTCACATGAGGTGGCCAAAGTTCCTTCCAATGAACACCCAGGACTCATCTCCTTTAGGATGGACTGGTTGGATCTCCTTGCAGTCCAAGGGACTCTCAAGAGCCTTCTCCAACACCACAGTTCAAAAGCATCAATTCTTCTGTGCTCAGCCTTCTTCACAATCCAATTCTCACATCCATACATGACCACAGGAAAAACCATAGCCTTGACTAGACAGACCTTAGTCAGCAAAGTAATGTCTCTGCTTTTGAATATGCTATCTAGGTTGGTCATAACTTTTCTTCCAAGGAGTAAGCGCCTTTTAATTTCATGACTGCAGTCACCATCTGCAGTGATTTTGGAGCCCCCCAAAATAAAGTCTGGCACTGTTTCTACTGTTTCCCCATCTATTTCCCATGAAGTGATGGGACCAGATGCCATGATCTTCATTTTCTGAATGTTGAGCTTTAAGCCAACTTTTTCACTCTCCTCTTTCACTTTCATCAAGAGGCTTTTTAGTTCCTCTTCACTTTCTGCCATAAGGGTGGTGTCATCTGCATATCTAAGGTTATTGATATTTCTCCCGGAAATCTTGATTCCAGCTTGTGTTTCTTCCAGCCCAGCATTTCTCATGATGTACTCTGCGTATAAGTTAAATAAGCAGGGTGACAATATACAGCCTTGAGGTACTCCTTTTCCTATTTGGAACCAGTCTGTTGTTCTGTGTCCTACTCTAAACCCTTATGAGGTCTCGAGGCCCTGTGAAGTCTTGCCTGCTTTTCTAATTTTGCCCATATTCCTCTCCACACTGCTCAGAGCACTCCAGTCCCCTTGGCCTTGTTCATTTTCTCAAACACATCGAAATCTGCCCCCCAAGACTGCACGCTCCGGGGATGGTCTATGTGAAGACACGGATGCAGCTGGCTGCCCCTTAGCCTTTAGCCCTTAACTTAGAACCATCTTCTCAAACTGAAGAATGCAAGAGAAACCACAACCCTCTTAGGTTCAGGGCTTGTCTGATTCCCTTATGTTTTAACAAACTCAAACTATGGAAGCCTTATGCTTTAGGAAAGTACTCTGTAAAACGCTTTGTCTATGTTCTATGGAATATTCTGCAATTGCCTTTTCATAAGCAGCAGAATAAATTATAACCTCCAACTTCTAGTTAACAAGAATATACTAGACCAATATTTCCTAGTAATCCTATGTCATTTGGGCATGCGTGCTCAACTGTGTCTCTTTGTGACCCCCATGGACTGTAGCCCACCAGGCTCCTCTGTCCATGGGATTCACCAGGCAAGAACACTGGAGTGGGTTGCCATGCCCTTCTCCAGGGGATTTTCCCAAACCAAGGATCAAACGTACATCTCCTGTGTCTCCTGCATCGGAAGACAAATTCTTTACCAGAGAGTCACCTATATTCAGGGGTAATTGTTTGATTCAGTAATTGTATTACTATTATCTAGAAAGGGAAATATATCAAAATGGTTTGTGGGTAGAAGTTCCCATTTTTACTTAATATTTACCAAGTTTAACTGTACTTAGTTGTTATTCAAAGGCTTACATTTATAGTATTAACAATTTTAGTTTTTAAAGATCAAAATCTAAATTAATAGCATATAAAAATAAATAAAAACATCTTCTCAAAGAGGCCTATCCTAGCCCGAGTCTGCAATAGGTACTCAACCTTCTCGCTCATTATATCCTATATTTTCCTTTGAGTATTTCTTGTAACCTGTTATTATCTGTCACTCATTAGTTTTCTTGTTTACTGTCTCTTCTACCTGTTCACTTCCTGCCCAGACTATAGGCTCCTTGAGGACAGGGACCCTCTGTCTTGTTCATCAGATTGTGTTCAGTGATGGGTATGTTATGGACTGAACTGTGTTCTTCCGATTTCATATATTGAAACCCTACCCCTCAGAGGTGACTGAATTTGGAGACAGGGGCTTGTCTTGGCTCAGGCTACTATAATAAAATGGCACCGACTGGGTGGCTTATAAACAGCAGAAATTTCTCTCTCAGCTCAGGATGCCAGCACGGTTGGGTTCTGATGAGAGCCCTCGTCAGGGCTGCAGATCGGTGGCTCCTCGTTGTATCCTCACGTGGCACAAAGAGAACTCTCTAGTCTCTTCCTATAAGGGCACCAATCCCATGAGGGAATGACCCAATGACCCAATGACCTCCCAATGACCCCCCAATGACCCAATGACCCAATGGGTCATCACAATTGGGTCTATCAGAATGACGCAATGACCTCCCAACTGTTCCACCTCTAAGTAGCATCACAATGGGAATTAGATCCCAACATATGAATTTTGGAGAGAACACAAATGTTCAGTCCCTAACAAGTCTTGAAGGAAGCAGTTATGGCTAAGTGCGGCCATAAGGATGGGTTCCTAATCCAATACAATTAGTGTCTTTATAAGAAGAGATCAGGAGATACGTACACACACAAAGGAAAGGCCATGTGACCACCAAGCAAGAAGGCGAGAGGCCTTAAGTGAGACCAAATCTGCCAGCATCTTGCCTTCTGATTTCCAGCCTCCAGAACCGTGAGAAGATGGTTTTTTGGTTAAGCCACACTTTGTGGTACTCTGTTATGACAGCTCTAGCAAACGAATATAGACTCACACTAAACACTCAAAGTTAAGGGGATGAGTGAATTAATGAGTAAAATTTCACAGCTGTGGTAAGTACTAGGAAGGACAAATAAAGGTCGCCGAGAGCAAACAGTAACATCCCCGACCTAGGCTGGGATTACCTGGAGGGCTGGTCTGAGGAAGCGGTGCTGAGGTGGGGCCTGAAGGACTGGTGGCTGTTAGCCAGGCAGACGGAAACAGCATGTGCAAAGGCCCCGGGGTGGAGAGGAGCGCAACGTGCTTCAGAACTAAAAGGCAGAGCTTAGACGACAAGCAGAGAAGTCCTAGAAGAGGCTGGTAAGGTGGGACAGAACCAGACAGGCAGAGCCTTTCTGGTGGCGTGGAGGAGTTTGGAGTGAGGGTAAAAATCACGTTAAGGAGAGAAATGGCAGGATCAGATTTGTGTAACAACCAGATCAGTCTGGTTGCTCTGTGGAGACTTAGTAAGGTGGGGTGGGGTGGGGTGGGGGTGGGGATGGATGCAGAGAGACCAGGAGTCCATAGGAGGCCAAGTGGAAACAGTGGTGTGAACTAGGATGATGGAAGCAGAGGTGAGCGGGCAATTCCCAAAGATACTGAGAAAGATGCGCAGAAAACGAAAAGACCAGGTGCTTGCTCTCAAAAACCACACTTTCCTGAGGACAGAAAGCCACTCAGAAAGTAGGAATGGTAGTAATAAAGGAGGGAATAAATAAGAAGAGGAAGGAATAGAACCTGGTCTAATGGGATCCTAAAAGTATTAAAAATGGACTTCCGAGAGGAGATATTCTAGGAAGGGGAAAGGCAAGATTGTCCTGCCTAATACTGTTGGTCTGATTATCTCACAAAACCCCCCTTGTAACACAGAAGCCCCAACATGCATCAGCTCATTACTGGAAACAATCATATTTTGCATTAATAGTTTTGGCTTTTAGCCCATCTTCATGCCATTTTAGATCTGATTTTTTACACTTGGTAGATTGCACTCTTGGTTGCCTTTTAATTATTGGCTTCCTGTTCTTTATCTTCAGCCCCTGACTAGCAACCTTATTATAACAACTGCCCAAGACTCAGAACTGAACAGGACATAATAAAAAATCTGCCATAATGAAAATGCTTAAATTAAATAAAAACCTCCTAACAAATAGCAGAGCATGCTGGAATGGATTGTATGAGTCACCGGCTGTATGAATGATTTATTTTAGAAGTTATATCAGCTGAAGATCATATTTTGATCTCAACATTCAATCCTCAGGCTTGTCCTAATACACCCATCACAGAGACTCTGAACAAAAAGCCACACACAGAGATTATTAATCTATAAATAACACTTTAATGGTCCATTGGTATTTATCACTACTGTTTTTAAAAATATTTGCTAGTGGCTTTCATGGTGGTTGCATATTTCTTTTCAGGGTCCCATATCTGTTTGTAACTCTGTGTGTATGTGTGTGCTGTGTTGCAAATTCACAAAAATAGCCATAATGTGGTATAGATGCCAGAATCTGCTTCTCTTTCTTATTTTAGAGAAGAGTAAGAAAAAAGCCTTAGAAAACATTGAAGAAAAATCCCAATTTTGTGACTTGAGAATGCAGAATGGTTTTATGAATAGAAATCTAGAGTACTCAGTCATGTCCGACTCTTTATGGCCCCATGGACTGGAGCCCGCAAAGCTCCCCTGTGCATGGAATTTTCCAGGCAAGGATACTGGAGTGGGTTGCTGCTTTGCCTCCTCCAGGGGCTCTTTCCAACTTAAAGACTGAACGCACAAACCCACTTCTCTTGCATCTCCTGCATTGGCAGGTAGATTCTTTACCACTAGTGCTACCTGGGAAGCTATGTTCTAAATGCTATTCTTCCTTTACCACATTGCACAAAGGAATCACATACCATCAAGCGCTTCATGAAAGAGATCTGAATGGCTAATAATAACATGAAAGTAATATCCAACCTCCTCAGTAATCAGAGAAATGCAAATGGAAATAAAAATGAGATGCCTTAACAAAACGGCTATAATTGAAAGGACTGATTGACGAAGCACTAACAAAGACCTGGAGCAATGGGAGCACTCATATATCCCTGGTGGGAGGACAATGGTCACAACCATATTGGAAAACTGTTTGACCGTGTCTAGAAAAGATGAATACGGACATACACAATGACTCTGCTTATAAGAAATGAACATCATCGTATTAATTTTCCATTGCTGCCGTAATGAATGACCACAAGCTTAGTGGAACGAAACAACATATTTTCTATCTTATGGTTCTGCAGTTTAGAAGTTCAAAATGGAGGCTCCTAGCTTAAAATCAAGTGTTGGCAAGGCTGTGTTCTTCCTGGAGATTCTAGGGAAGAATCCTTTTCCTTGATCATTTCAGCTTCAAGAGGCTACCCGCAGTCCTTGGCTGATGGTCAAAGAGCCAGCAAGAGTGGGTTGCTCTCACCATGAATCACTCTGCTCTCCTTTTCTGCCCCTGCCCATTTTGACATTTTAAGGGCACTAGTGATTACACTGCTGCTGCTGCTGCTAAGTCGCTTCAGTCGTGTCCGACTCTGTGCGACCCCATAGACGGCAGCCCACCAGGCCCTCCCGTCCCTGGGATTCTCCAGGCAAGAACACTGGAGTGGGTTGCCATTTCCTTCTCCAATGCATGAAAGTGAAAAGTGAAAGTGAAGTCGCTCAGTTGTGTCCGACTCTTTTCGACCCCATGGACTGCAGCCCACCAGGCTCCTCCGTTCACGGGATTTTCCAGGCAAGAGTACTGGAGTCGGGTGCCATTGCCTTCTCCGAGTGATTACACTGGACCCAGCCAAATCATCCAGGATAACCTTCCTATCTTAAGGTCAGTTGTACTTCCTAATTCCATTTGTTACCCTAATTCCACTTTGCCATAAAATGTAACATATCCATAGGTTCTGGGGATCAGGACGTATGACTGAGTCACCTGGCTGAACAGCAGAGGTTGCCACAACATTGTACATCAACTATACTTCAGCCAAAAATCAGTGAAAATAAACAGTATATCTTGGAGGTATTATTTTTAAAAAGGATGTAGATATCTTTATAGACCATTAATCCGTCTACCACAAGGACTAACATAAATGCATGCACACATGTACAAGAAGGCTTAGAGCAGTAGTGTCTTTATCAGTCAAAAGGTAGAGACAACCCAAATGTCTGTCAATGGTAGAATAGATTGTTATATTCTATTCAGAAAACAGAATCCTTTACAGTAAGGAAATACATGAGTTGCAGCTTCATACTACAGCTTAAATGGACCTCACACATATGTTGAGCCAGAAGCCAGACGCAAAGCACGTATGGCACGATTTTATTATATAAAGTTTAAAAACAGGCAAATGTGTCAGTTATACCTCAGTAAAGCTATGGGGGAAAAAAACTAAGCAAATGTGGTGCTGGAGTCTAGGTAGTGGCTACTTTTAGGGAGGAAGAAAGGTGATCAGGGCTTCCCAGGTGGCTCAGAGGTAAAGAACCTGCCCAACAATGCGGGAGACTTAAGAGACTCGGGTTTGATCCCTGGGTCGGGAAGATCCCCTGAAGAAGGAACTAGCAACCCACTCCAGTATTCTTGTCTGGAGAATCTCATGGACAGAGGAGCCTGGTGGGCTATGATCCATAGGGTTGCAAAGAGTCAGACAAGACTGGAGCAACTCAGCACACATGCACAAGAAAGGTGATGACGGGAGGAGAACTAGGGCTTCTGCACGCTTCTAGGTCACGTTCTATCTCTTGACCTGAGTGGTTACATGGTTGTGTTCATTTTATGAAACTTCACTGAACTCTATGTGTTAGATTTGGGCAGTGTTCATATCTGTGACATGCTTCAATAAAGGTTTTTACAATGACATACCTATGTTACCCTTCCTTATTAAACCTTTTATACCTGCTGGTCTCATGTCATAGGGCAGCCCTGTGGAGAGGCCCACACGACTGAAGATGGAGGCATAGCTTCTGAGGCCTGTGAACAGCCACACAAGTGAGCTTTGAAGAGACCCTTTGAGCCTTCGGATGAGGCTGCAGCCCAGTCCGATACCTTGAGCACAGCCTGTGAGACCCTGAGCCAGAAACACCAGCTAAACCACTCCCAAATGCCTGACCCACAGGAATCACGAGACAACAGATGTCTGCTCTTTTAAATCACTAAGCACTGGGGGTGACTTGTTACCCAGCAATAGGTCACTAATATGGAACTACCTAGAGCTGCTTTGCATCACCAGAGATGTATAGCAGAGGCTTGGCCTGTGCAGTCCACATACTCGAGTAAATGCGTAAGTGCAGCTCTGATTGGAAAGTCAGCTCATAAAAGCAGTGCCTCACCATGGAGTTCAGGGACAACATAGAGTGCTACCGAGCACACAGAGGACAGAAAACAGTGACGGTGTGTCCGAATGGCTGAGCCCAGACATCCTGTAACAAACACTTGGTTGAGAGACCAAGCTCCCATTGGCTGATATTCCTACATGCTTCAGATGTGTGGTCCCGGACATAGATTCCTTTCCTGCAAGACTTCAGATGAGCCCTTCTTTTCCTCCAAGTATAGCAACCAGTGGTTCCCAGATCCTTCTCAACCCCTAGGATGGTTACCCGAGCAGCTGTGCTGAGAAATGCTTCCAGGCAATGGAAACAAGGGAGTCCTGTGAAGTCACATCTCCCTGACCTGCTCCAGGCCTGGCCACTCAGCCAAGTGACCAAGCTCTGCCACTGGCTGCATGTCTTCATGACCCAGGGCTCAGGATTGTGCCTCCTCGTGCAGGGAGCCTTGCTGAGAGGCTCTGTGGTCACCCATCACCGAGTGAGGTCACACGCTTTCCCAAGGGTGTCTCCAAACTCTCTACATATCACAGTGCCCCTTCGAAGAAACTGAACTTGTCTCACACATCCTCTGTAGCATCACACACCCTCTGTAGCATCACACACAAAGGCAGGTTGGTCATACATGCCCTTGAACTAATGTGGGGAGCCACAGAGATACATGTGTGCAGAGATACGCATGTAAAGAGATACGCATATTTCTACGTTCACACAGATGTGCCAAGAACATGTAGTGTTTTAATTTCCTGCAACTGATCTGCTCTTTACCATCAGCCCCCATCCCACTGGGTAACTATGAAGAGGAACAAAATGAAAACATGATCCACCTGCAGTTTCACAGTTTATTCTGCAGACAATGGTCTGAGTTGTTTGTTTCTTTGATTCAATCACTCAGGCTGTTTGTAGGGTGAAGCTCAGTGGTTCAGATTTCCTTCAATCCTAGTTCCTTTCAGGGATGTGGTGTAGAAAGGTAGAGAGTCTTTTCAGGGCCATATGGTAGCAGATAAGTTCAGAAATATTTAACAATTTCCTACTATGTCCCAAGATATGTTCTCAGTGCTACATAGACAGTGCTGGACAAAGTCCCTGCCCTCTGGCTTCATGGACCTTACAATCTGTGGGACGTACAACAGACAATAAATAGACTCATGATACATAATATGTTGGGGGGAGAGTTGATATGGGGGCTGCAGAGGCAGGTTAAGGGAAACAGAGAGTGATGGGCAGGGCTCTTCTTTCCCATGGGGTGGCCAAGGGAGGCCCGACTAAGAAGAAGAGATTTGAAGCTAAGTCCTAAAGAAGGTGCAGGACCGATTCTGAGGGTAGGGCCTTCAAGGTAGGCAGAATATTGAGGGCAAAGCCTGGCGGCATGAGCAGGTATGACACGGAGGAAGAAGAGGAGGGACCAGAGGAAGCGAGGGCGAGAGGCAGCCAGATTGTGGCAGACCTGGTAGACCGTGGGGAGGAGTTGTGCCCTTATTGTGAGATGAGAAGACTTTGGAGGATTTTGAGCAGAGGGGTAACATGCATTTTAAAAGTCCCATTATAGCTGCTGATGGGGAATAGACTATAGGAGAGCAAGAATGGGTGAAGAGAGGTGGGTTGGGAGGCGACTGCAAAAATCCTGGTGAAAGATGACAGGGGCGTGAAGCAGGGTCATAGCACCAATGGCATGAGAGATAAAGAAGCCAAGAATGCTGTTGGTTGAGCAACTGGAAAACTGGCATTTCCATGTGGAAGAAGAGAAGGCTGAAGGGGAGGTTTCCGGAGGGGAGAGGAAAACATGGACTTCAATTTGGAGATCTTTATTGTTCCAGTAGTCATGTCTGACTCTTTGCGACCCGGTGGACTACAGCCTATCAGCCTTCTCCATTCATGGGATTCTCCAGGCAAGAATACTGGAGTGGGTTACCATTCCCTTCTCCAGGAGATCTTCCTGACCCAGGAATTAAACCTGGGTCTCCTGCATTGGAGGCAGTTGCTTTAACCTCTGAGCCACCAGGGAAGCCCAAATGGATGTGAGAGTTGGACTATAAAGAAAGCTGAGCACCCAAGAATTGATGCTTTTAATTGTGGTATTGGAAAAGACTCTTGTGAGTCCCTTGGACTGCAAGGAGATGCAACCAGTCCATCCTCAAGGAAATCAGTCCTGAATATTCAACGGAAGGACTGATGCTAATGCTGAAGCTGAAACTCCAATATTTTGGCCACCTGATGCAAAGAGCTGACTCATTTGGAAAAGACCCTGATGCTGGGAAAGACTGAGGGCAGGAGGAGAAGGGGATGACAGAGGATGAGATTGGATGGTGTCACCGACTCAATGGACATGAGTTTGAGTGAACTCCAGGAGTTGGTGATGGACAGGGAGGCCTGGCGTGCTGCAGTCCATGGGGTCACAAAGAGTCAGACACGACTGAGTGACTGAACTGAACTGATTGTTCAAGGGGAAGTGCTGAGGAAGGAGCTGCCTTTGAAGGTCTGAGTTCAGGGAGAAGCTAGGACTGGAGACATGATGGAGATTTGTGCTGCACGGGAAGTGCTGTGACACTGGAGGATATCAGTAGGGGAGCTGAGTATGGAGAGGAATTTCAGAGCATGGAGAAACGAGGAATCTGCAAAGGGGGCTGAGAACGAGGATTGGTCCCAGCTGCTTGCCCTGGTCTCAATGTCTCCACCCAGGGCAGTGTCTTCTGCCCACCACAAGCTTCCATGTGCCCCCAGCACTCTCTGCATCCCACCTCCACCCCCCAAAGAGGGAGGAACTTTCGGATCCCCCACTCTTACTGGGCCGGCCAAGGGGACCCAGAAGTGCTGCCTCAGGGTCCTTCATCACAGCCACTCCCTCAGCCAGTACCTTCCACTGCTCTTCCGTCATCTCGGACAGATGGGCCTTCAACTGGGAATAGCTGATCTCCTCTAAGGTGTTTCCAGAGACTTGTGCCGCAGGACCGCACTTCACTTTGACCATCTCAGTTCAGTTCAGTTGCTCAGTCATGTCCAACTCTTTGCTACCCCATGAATCACAGCACACCAGGCCTCCCTGTCCATCACCAACTCCCGGAGTTCACTCAGACTCATGTCCATCAAGTCGTGATGCCATCCAGCCATCTCATCCTCAGTTATCCCCTTCTCCTCCTGCCCCCAATCCCTCCCAGCATCAGAGTCTTTTCCAATGAGTCAGCTCTTTGCATCAGGTGGCCGAAGTTTTGGAGCTTCAACTTCAGCATCAGTCCTTCCAATGAATACCCAGGGCTGATCTCCTTCAGAATGGACTAGTTGGATCTCCTTGCAGTCCAAGGGACTCTCAAGAGTCTTCTCCAACACCACAGTTCAAAAGCATCAATTCTTCGGTGCTCAGCCTTCTTCACAGTCCAACTCTCACATCCATACATGACCACAGGAAAAACCATAGCCTTGACTAGACGGACCTTAGTTGACAAAGTAATGTCTCTGCTTTTGAATATACTATCTAGGTTAACCATCTCAGCTCACCCATAACTACCTGTTTCCCTCCTCAGACACTTGGACACATACACCTTCTCTTTCCATAAATCCTAGCTTTTAAGACCAAGCTCTTGACAAAGAAGCCAAGGCGGTGAGATTTCATACCCTAAGGCAATCACTGCCTCTCAGTTCTACCCACCTCCCTCCTTTCCTGGGGCAGTACACCCCCCGACTCAGACTGGGAGGGAGACTGCTGCAAGTAATATGATTTAAAAGAAAAATGAAAATAAGTCATTTTAATATTTTAAAAAGATTCTGTTCTCAACCCAACCATCTGCCTGCAGATAACAATTCTCCCTTTCTGTTTCATTCCCTACACACCAGAAAGAGGAGGATCTATTTTTAAATTTTTCTTTTTTTCTTTTTACTTTTTGGCCATGCCATGCTGCATGTGGGATCCTAGTTCCCCAATCAGGGATCGAACTCACGCCCCTTGCATTGGAAGCACAGAGTCTTAATCATTGGACCACCAGGGAAGTCCTGAGGGAGATCTAAATGTGAACAGGAAACTTTTAATGAGGCGCCAGTGGGCAGAGTTGAATCAGCAAACAGAGACTCAGAGCTGGGAAGTCAGGGCAGTCCACCTCCCTGGTCTTTGCCAGGATGGGATGATTTGGGAAGAGGAGGGGCATGTTTTTAACATGCAAGTTCCCTGCCTCTGGGGTCAAGTTCAGAGCCCTGGAGAGCTTAGTTCTGTGGCCAGTGAGGGAAACTACAGGAGGAGTTGCTATTGAACCCAGGAAAGCTTTAGCACATTGATTTTCGTCCCCCTTTTATTTTTTTCTAGACACTATGGTTTGTGATTGAGTGGGGAGGTTGGGGAGGACAGCCAAGGCTTTTAAAGGTGCCAATACTCCAGCAGGAAATAAGGAATAGTGGCTGCTAAAAGAGCCTGGATTCTCTGTTCGGCGATCCTGTGCCTCATTTTTCTTCTCCTCTTTCTGCTTTCACGGATGACCCTGCCTGTCAGCAAAGTGATTAAAAGCTTTGGTGAAGCGCAGAGCAGGCTGGGAGCACGCAGAGGGGAAGTCGGGAGGCTGGTCCTGAGTCTGGCTGATGCTCTGTCACTGAGCCCACCACTACCCCGCCTGTCTCCCTTCCCTCATCTGCTCTTCCATGCTGACATCCATCAAACATTAACGGAGTGTCTGTTGTGTGCCAGGCGCTCTGCATGCCGTTGTGACAACACAGACACTGTCCTGCCCTCAGGGGGCTTACTCACTAGGAAGGCAGATAACAGTAAAAGAAATGGTAAGAAATAAATATGCAGCTACAGGTAATGATAAACGCCGCCAAGGAAAACAATGGCACACTGTGGAAGAGAATCACCACATAGATGGCGGTCCAGGAAGGTTTCTCTGAGAGGTGACATTTAAGCAGGACCAGGAAAAGGACATCGAATGGAGGCGAGCTGCAGGTCACGCCCATGAGGACAGTGTACCAAGAAAACCAAGAGGTGATGAGGAAAAGAGCTCAGGCTGACCCCTCAGATCCGGGACAGATTTAGGAGCTGCTTTCTACATTTTTTTCATTAAGCTTGTTCACTAACTTGGTAGCATCAGCTCCTAACGTTTCTTCTGTCAAAGAAAATACAGTGCCTGGAAGTTTCCTGCCCTGGACAGAACCATGTAAGCTGCATAGTGGTACAAGTCTGCTATTTGGGGGAAAAATAAAATAAGTCTTTCTAAATTAAAAGAGGGACTTCCTCAGAGGTTCAGTGGCTCAGGTTCCGTGTTCCCCACACAGAGGGTCTGGGTTCAGTCCCTGGTCAGAGGACTAGACCTTGAGTGCTGCAACTAAAAGATCCCATGTACTGCAACTGAGGCCTGGGATAGCCCAATAAATACATATTTTTCATTCATTAATTAAAAGCGTTTGTGAACAGTAAGATAATTAGGATCAAAAATAATTCTTAAAAGAAGCAGAGATAGTTATGAAATTAACTGTCTACATCTTTACTCAGGGAAAGCCTCTGATCCTTTGATGGAAAATTGAAAATCAAGTATGCCCCCAAATCTTTCTTATGCAGTAGTAATATTCCTGCTGGTAGACACTGAGCAATTACCAATGAAGATCGTTCAAGGCAAGGTGTATGCTGGTGACTATGGTTACAAATATTCTTCCCTGTCTTTTCTCCCCATTATCCATCCTCCATGCCCATTTACTCGGCAAACATTTACTAAACACCTACTAAATGCTGGGGATCATTCTTGACGCTGCCTGGGAGAACAGAATAAAACAGACCAAGTTCCTCTTCTCATGAAGCTTATCTTTTGCTAGGGAAAGTGAAAGTGTTAGTCGCTCAGTCGGGTCTGACTCTTTGTGACCCCATGGACTGTAACCTGCCAGGCTCCTCTGTCCATGGGATTCTCCAGGCAAGAATACTGGAGTGGGTAGCCATTCCCTTCTCCAGGGGATTTTCCCAACCCGGGGATCAAACCCAGGTGTCCTGTATTGCAGGCAGATTCTTTACTGTCTGAGCCACCAAGAAAGCCCCTTTTGCTGGGGGGAAACTGTCAATACATAAACAAATTAACATGCAATCAGTCTGTTAGCCACTGATGAGAAAAAGACAAAGCAAGCAGAGAAAGGTGATAGTGATTCCTGGGGGTCAGAGTTCCTACTTTGTATGTTAGTTAGAGATGATATTTGGCAGAGACCCAAAGGACTCGAGGGAGAGTATTCCAGGCAGAAGAAACAGACTATGCAAAGGTTCTGGGTGATGGACATCTGTTGTGTTTTAAAGACAAGAAGCTGGTGCAGCTGAAGTGGAGTGAGAGGTATCTTAGTTTGCATATTCCCTGAGACAAGGACTTGGGCCAAAGCAGTTTCTTCTGGAAGCAGTCTGAGGAAGCACCAAGAGAGTGCCAGGGAGAGAGAGAAGGAAGGAAGGCTAACATTGAGGCATTAATAAGTGGGTTACTGGGACGACCCTGATGGTCCAATGGCTAAGACTCTGAGCTCCCAATGCAGGGGGCACAGGTTCCATCCCTGGTCAGGAAACTAGATCCCACAAGAAAAGATCCTGCATATTGCAACGAAGATCAAAGATCCCACGTGCCTCAACTAAAACCTGGTGCAGTCAAATAAATAAAAATAAATATTAAAATAATAATAAGTGAGTTACCATTGTCTTGCTAGGGACCTCTGAGAGAACACGTGAAACATGCCTCAGAACTGCCCCACTGACCAGTCAGGAAACAGTATTCTCCAGCTCCTGCCTCACTGCTGAAGATGGTTTCTGGAAGCTTTCCTGGAGGCCACAGAATACATCTAGGTGGGTGCACAAAGGCCGCTGGGGTGCAAGGCAGGGTCTATGGGTGACCTTGGGGGCAAGCCAGGGGTGTGGGCAGGGCACTGGCTCTGTCTGCTGGTGGCAACGTGGGAGGAGATGAGATCAGAGAGGAGGTGTGGCCCAGTAAGGCCTCGCTAAGAAATTTGGACTTCATTTTCAGCAAGACGGCAAGCATTTGGAGAATTTAGTCAACATGATGTGTTTCCATTACTAAATAAAAATATGATGATGGCTGTGGGGAGAACAGATAGTAGAGGAGTGAGGTTGGAAGCAAGGAGACCAATTAGGAGACCTTTGCAATAACAGAGGCAAGGAATCACGGCAGTGTGACCCAGGCCGGTAGCAACCAGACGGCAAGAGGCAGCTGATTTCTCCATGTTTTAGAAGGAAGAGCACACAGAATTTGCCAGTCGATCAGCTGTGGGGCAGGAGAGGTAGAGAGGAGTTGGGACTAACTCTAAAACGGGAGAGGAGAGGAGAGGTTTGCTGAGATGGGGTGGGGTTTAGGGAGGAGCGCTCTGGGACCTGCTCTAATGTCTCTAAGTGGAGAGGCGGGCCAGGCAGCAGGATAGGTACCCCCAGAGCTTGACTCCTGCCCACGTGACCCACAGTTTTGGCCACTGCCCCCGGCCAGCCCACTGTCTGCTCTGTCTTGGCGTGACACTGCACGACGTCTCTAAATCTGAGCACTGCCTTCCTTACCCCGCACATCTGGGCAGGTTCGATGTCTCCTTGGCTCTCATACTACTCCCCTCCCCACTCCTAAATCAAAGGATGATCGGGCAATTAGAATGTGTCCTATGGGCCAGGCGCCCTCCTTCCCTCCCTCTCCGCCGTGGCCAATGCCACGTTCCCTTACATGCTGGGGGCCCCTCCCCGCTTCCCCATCCCAGGAGATGCCCCCCAGCCACAGGCCCCCTGCTGAGGGGGACCCTCTGCACCCACCAGGTACAGGTGAGGTCTGTCCAATGGTGACAGCAGCAGCAGTGGCAGCCCCACCCACAGCCATGGGCTCCTCTTGGGGGGCCAAGGGGGTGCCTGTGAGCTCTCAGCCACTTCCCTCCCAGCCCCGGTGAGCCCCAAGTTGGTGGGCGGGGGGAGAGGGGAGAGTATGGAGGAAAGTCCCATAAAAGACCCCACATGCCCCAACAGAGATCAAGGATCCTGTGTCCTGCAATTAAAACCTGGCACAGTCAAATAAATAAATAAAAATAACTATTAAAAAAAATGAGTTGGTAAAAACTGATGTTGGAGAAGACTCTTGAGAATCCCTTGGACTGCAGAGATCCAACCAGTGCATCCTAAAGATCAGTCCTGAGTGTTCATTGGAAGGACTGATGTTGAAGCTGAAACTCCAATACTTTGGCCACCTGATGTGAAGAGCTGACTCAGACAGACCCTATGCTGGGAAAGATTGAAGGTGGGAGAAAAAGGGGACGACAGAGGAGAAGATGGTTGGATGGCATCACCAACTCAATGGACATGAGTTTGGGTAAACGCCAGGAGGTGGTGATGGACAGGGAAGCCTGGTGTGCTGCAGTCCATGGGGTCGCAAAGAATCGGACACGACTGAGCAACCGAACTGAACAGAACTGATGTGCTCTTAAAAAAAAAAACCCAAAACAACAACAAAAAACCCTACCTCCAAGGCCTTTCTTTGCTCCTGTCCTGCTCACCAAGCAAGGCTCTGAGGATCGAGTTTCTCATGTGCCCTGGGATGTGGAAGAGTGATTTTGTATCAGTGCAAACAGGTTACTTTCTCCCTAGGAAGACACACCAATCCTAGCTTATGAAGTAAGTAATCTCTAAAGCTCAGTATCTCAACACACTGCAAGTTAACTTCTGGCCCACATCACAGTCCACACTGAGTCCGGCATCTCTGCTGATGGCCTCTCCCCCATGGTGACTCATACTCCCAGATCGTATACTGCAGAGTCCCTCCCTTCCAGCACCTGGGACACTCTATGGGCAGGTCTGGAAGTGGCAGATGTCACTTTTGTCCACGTTCCATTGGCTGGAACTCAATCCCATGATTCCACCTAAAGCACGTAAGGAGGCTGGGGCATCCAGTCTCCCACGTGCCCAGGAAGAAGCAACAGGATTGGCGAGCCTCTCTCCAGTCCTGACACAGAAGGTTTCTCACTCCTAGTGATGAATCCTGGTACTTTGGTTCTGTCCTTGCTTTTGTTTATTCACTGAGTCATGTCTGACTTTTTGCAACCCTATGAACTGTAGCCTGCCAGGCTCCTTTGTCCTTGGGATTTCTCAGGTAGGAATACTGGAGTAGGTTGTCATTTCCTTCTTCAGGAGATCTTCCCAACCCAGGGATCAAACCCCCGTTGCAGGTGGGTTCTTTATCACTGAGCCACTGGGGAAGCCCTATTCTCTCATGACGGTTACAGTGTGACTCAACTTTGCCACACTGATTGCTCCCAAAAGACCGAGTTTCTGAATCAGCAAAGTTGAGGACCAAACCATGCAGATGCAAAGCACAGTCAACCTTGAAAGTGCCTTCAACCACATCTCGTTTGGAACAACACTCGCCACCTGAGTCATCACAAAAGCCCAAGTAGTTACCTATGCTCTGTTTAACATGTCAATGAAGTGTGTCCTTAATTTACTTATTTCTAGGATCTCTGCCTCATTCCCCAGTAGGCCCTGGAATGCTACCCATGGCGAGGGAAGGAGCTGAGGAAAGTGATTCAAAAAGGAAAGAGGCAAGGACTTCCCTGGTGGTCCAGTGGTTAAGAATCCACCTGCCCATTCAGGGGACATGAGTTCGATCCTTAGTCTGGGAAGATTCCACATACTGTGAGGCAACTAAGCCTGAGCACCACAACTGGTGAGCCCACACACCGAGACTACTGAAGCAGGCACGCCTAAGGGCTGTGCTCCGCAACGAGAGAAGCCACTTCAGTGAGAAGCCTGAGCACCCCAGCTAGAGAGTCGCCCTGGCTCACGGCAGCTAGAGAAAGGGCGGGGCATAGCAGTGAAGACCCAGCACAGCCAAAGATAAATAATTAATTGAGAGAAAAAGGAAAGAGGCCTCAGAGAAAGGTCCATCTAGTCAAGGCTATGGTTTTTCCAATAGTCATGTATGGATGTGAGAGTTGGACTGTGAAGAAAGCTGAGTGCAGAAGAATCAATGCTTTTGAACTGTCGTGTTGGAGAAGACTCTTGAGAGTCCCTTGGACTGCAAGGAGATCTAATCAGTCCATCCTAAAGGAGATCAGTCCTAGGTGTTCATTGGATCAATGCTTTTGAACTGTCGTGTTGGAGAAGACTCTTGAGAGTCCCTTGGACTGCAAGGAGATCTAATCAGTCCATCCTAAAGGAGATCAGTCCTAGGTGTTCATTGGAAGGACTGATATTGAAACTGAAACTCCAATACTTTGGCCACCTAATATGAAGAGTTGACTCATTCCAAAAGACCCTGATGCTAGGAAGATTGAAGGCAGGAGGAGAAGGGGATGACAGAGGATGAGATGGTTGGATGGCATCTCCAACTCAATGGGCATGAGTTTGAGTAAACTCC
The DNA here is from genome assembly GCA_006408695.1 of Aepyceros melampus. Classification (NCBI taxonomy): domain Eukaryota; kingdom Metazoa; phylum Chordata; class Mammalia; order Artiodactyla; family Bovidae; genus Aepyceros; species Aepyceros melampus. Next base: position 35,378 of record SJXQ01003488.1, read on the forward strand.
GGGAGCTGGTGATGGACAGGGAGGCCTGGCGTGCTGCAGTCCATGGAGTTGCAGAGTCAGACACGACTAGACGACTGAACTGAACTCAGAGAAAGGGTGGGAAGATGAAGACAGGAAGTAAGCTAAACAGTGATAATAAAAACCTGTACTGAGAAAGAGGAGGGGAAGTCAGAGGTGAAAGTCAGCTCGGAAGAAAAGGGGCGGCGGAGGGGTGTTGTGAACCACCAAAAGGATGCGAACTCCTGAGAGCTGGGAAATATGGGCGGAAGGAGGGAAGGGCGCCTTTAAGAACCTCCAGGGGCCAGCAGCAGCCAGGGAACTGAGCGGAGCTGTTATTACGGTGCATTCGGCTCATTGGGCTCCAGGGAGCCTGAGCAGCCCCACTGGGAGCAGGAGGGGGAGCAGGAAGAGATAGGGGGAGGTGCAGGGATGGGAAGAAAGGACCAGAGGAAAGGCAGGGATGTGCAAGAGGGAGGGGGAAAGCTGCCACTCCCCTGCAGGAAAGAAGTCAGTCCTCTTGTGCTTGGCATGCTAGGTTTTTACCTCCTGCAGACATACTCAAAGCTCCCACTTCTCAGTCGCAGTTTGAAATAAGCACACTTGCCCACCAAGAGGCCAAGGGAATGGGCGCCTTCCACCCATCCGGCCGGCCTGCGCCTGGGGGTGGAGGTGGGGGTGGATGATGGGGGGCCCTTACCTGGAGCACGTGGTCGCACCTGGTCGCTTCTCGCCAGAAGTGCAGGCTGCCTCCTGGACTTCCTTCTGCTCCGCAGGAGAATTTCAGGGCTGGGGCCTGAGGCCAAGAAGTGTGAAGCTGCAAAGAGGGTGTGGGGGTGCAGGGGGCAGGTAATTACGGTAGTCACGGGGTGGCGGGGGATTACCGCCCCAGGCGCAGCAACAACCACGGAATCAGCCACAAAGGATCAAGCTGGCCCTCTTTCTGAGCTTCTTTGAAAGTTGGCCTGTCTTCTGATTGCTAATACCTTTCAGATGGCTGGCGTTTAGCAGCTAGAGCATGCACAGAAGGGCCGGGGAGGGAGGGGGAGGCGGTCAATGCCAGGTACAGGTGGGCAGGGCAGCGGGGAGGTCCCGCTCAGGACAGTTTCTCTCAGCTGGGCCTCCCCTCATCTGGCCAGTTCACTATCTCACTCCATCAGATCTGCTTCCTTTTTTTTTCTCCCTCTCTCTTTTGTTTTCTCTTTCATGTTTCCTCTCTCTTCCTTTTCTTCGTTCTAGGCCACACCTGAGATTTCTGGTGGACGTTACTGAATCTATGGGGCATGTCATTAGAGAGCACCCCAAGGCCACCTCAAATGAAGGTTTCTTTCCTCAGGCACCTTGGAGAACTTTCTTCCATTTCCACTAAGCTGCCTTCCTGCCAAACTCCACCCAGGCCTGCCAGTTAAAACGCACGAGTGACTTTACGGCTGTTTAAGTAATGGAAAGGAACAACTGAGATACACACTGCAGTCTTAAAGTAATAGAGTTGAGGCTACAGGCCGCATAGGAATCCCAGCTCATCATTTCAGTTACATCTGAACAGTGCTGGAAAGGGTGCCATCTTATTTCAATTATCTCCACACGGATTAATGCCCTTTCTAGGGATCCATTATCATCTCTTGGGTCTTTTTGGTGAGATTCACTGGATCTGGGAGGGCTTCCCTGGTGGCTCAGTGGTAAAGGAAGATGCAGGAGATTCGGGTTTGATCCCTGGGCTGGGAAGATCCCCTGGAGGAGGGCATGGCAACCCACTCCAGTATCCGTGCCTGGAGAATCCCATGGACAGAGGAGCCTGGTGGGCTACAGTCCATGGGGTCCCCAGAGTTGGCCACAACTTAGCGACTTAAGCACCGCTACTACCCTACTGTACCTTTGGTGCTTTTCTCCTCCATCTTCACTCTATTTCCTAAGATCCCCCACTTTCCTACCCACCAGTTTGTATCCCACACAAACACACAGACGAGCATGGACATTCTCATCACTTTATATTTGCCACTTGCCTTCATATCTATTCCTGTTCGTTTCTCCTGAAGAAGACACCACCCTGATCGGTTCGCCTTCCATCCTGTGTCTAGTTGGCAAACACAGACATGTCTGTACAAATACACACATAGCAAGATGTTTAATCCTGCTCTTCCTGAGGCCTGCGTGTTCACACGGAATCCCCAAAGGAGGGGAACAATGAGAGAGGTGCCACGCCTCTTACATCCTCACAGGCATCAGATAGATCACTTGCAAGACACCTTGTGAGATTAAGAAGCCAGTGCTGACTTAGTTGATCACCTGTCTCGATCCTACAAAAGAGAACCAAGGAGTGACCATTCCTTTGGAGAAATTTTTGATGCTTTGCCCTGTTTTCATTTTTTTTTTTTTTTGCCCTCTTTTCAAATCAGGCCTTGCTGGGGTTCCTTGGAGAGCCTGGCATATTTTAGGGACATATTGGGAATTAGTATGTAATATGTGCCCAAAATACAAAGGCAGGACTTCCCTGGTGGTCCAGCAGTTAAGACTCTATGCTTCCACTGCGGGTTGGATCTCTGGTCAGGAAACTAAGATCCCAAGTGCTGAACAGTGCGGCCAAAAAATAAATAAATAATAAATACAAGGCAAAAGGCTTGAGGTGGTGAGGAAAGAAAAGTGCCTTAGAAGCAATGTGAAAAAGTGAAAGTTGCTCAGTTGTGTCCACCTCTTTGCAACCATGGATTGTAGCCTGCAAGGCTCCTCTGTCCGTGGGATTCTCCAGGCAAGTATATTGGAGTGGGTAGCCTTTCACTTCTCCAGGGAATCTTCCTGACCCAGAGACTGAGCCTGGGTCTCCCGCATTGCAGGCAGATTCTCTACCTTCTGAGCCACCAGGGAATCCCTAGAAGCAATGTGCATCTGCACAAGTAACTGTAGAGCAGTGACTTTCCTGGCCGACCAAATGTGTCACAGGCTGGAACGGCATGGCCTGCTGCCATCTTCCTAGGGATCTGGTCGTGAGGTCTCTGCCTGGGAGGAAGAACTGGCCCAGCAGAGGGCCAGATTCTTGAAGCTGAGAGCCTGAGTGCTGGAGGATTAAGCGGCCATGGGGCAACCCATATCCAAATTCATTGGAACTGCATTGGGAGGTTTTAGTGGGGAATGTCAGAGAAACCAGGAAACAAAACCTTGAGTAGAGTCAGTTTTCTAATCCAGAAACTCATGTGTGCATAGGAACCATTTTAGGGCTTTGTTAAAATGCCGGTTCCCAGGGCTTGTCCCGCCAGGACAGGACCAGAGATTCATTTTAAAAAGCCTTCCTAGCGACTCTGATGCCTATTGACATTTAAGACATTGTTTTAAATTATTAGTGATCATATTGTCACTCATTACTTAACCTCATCTTTTGTTTTACCCTAGACTTGAGTGGAACTAGCTTACCCTGAATCTTTTAAAGTTTTAACATTGGAAGGCCTTGGGTTTTAGTGACTTCACCAAATGTCAAACCTGCTAATATTTCTGTTGTATGGAAATTACCTGCCTCTAATTACCCATCTCCTAGTTTACCTCCTGAAATACAAATTTGTCCTTTTTGTGTGTGTGTGGCCCTTCTCTTTGGTGACAGAAACCAGAAATATGACCAGTTAGATTGTAGATTTCCAGTGATTTTTTTCCCCATCAGAACCACTGCCCCAGTCAATCTCAAACACCTCTGACATTTATTTGCTCAGCTGTTTACAAGCCAAGATCACACTCTCAAAACTAGAGACAAGTCTGCTTCTGATATCTCTGCTTTAAGAGCTTGGAGTTTAAAAAGCTAAGCCAGCCCAGCCCGTTTAATTGGAATTTAACAAGATATTTGAATAGATACAGTGATTTCTTCACACCTCCAGAGCTGATCAGGTAGAAACATGTGTGACTAGAATAGCAGAAACCAGGAGGGAGGGAATTCAGGGAGCCAAGGATTTAATCAGGGGCTCCGGTCAGTGACCTTTCAGATCCTTTTCCTCTTGAGATTCTGCCATTTTTTTTCTCTATAAATGCATTCTTGGTTTTGCCTCACTGTTTCAGCCTGTTGAGAACATTGTGGAATCCAGAGTTGCAAAACACACCTCAGAGGATACTCAAGACAGTGGAGTACAGTTTATTACGCCAGTGGGTCCAAGGGGAATCAGTTTCCAACAAGGATCCTGAGGTTTCTGAGAGGCCCAGTTTTATACCCTTGCTATGTGACTGGTTATATGTTAGCAACCTCTTTGTTGTATGTGACTGAGTTTTACAACAAACAGATGCTAGGAGGACAACAATTAAGGTTAAAGGGGAGGGGGCGGGACAATGATTATACATCAAGGGGGGATGTCTCCATGGTTAATCTAACAGGGGCAGCCTGACCTCAACTACAATCTCTGTCAGTCATCTGTAAGGAGGGAAGTCTCCAGAGGACCTGGTGTTCATTAGCAGCAGTTTCCTCACTCTTGAGCAAGGTTCAGGCCCAGTTCACATCCTGTCTTTAAGATGGATGACAGGCTTCAAGATGGAGTCTCTCCTGCTTTTCTCACCCTGGCTCCAACAAAGACATTTAGGGGCCCTGTTTTGTCTTCTAGCATCTCAGTAATTCTCCCAGCATTGATTCCTCCTCCAGTTTGCTTCACATACCTGTCAAGAGGTTCTTTCAAGTTGGTGAGAAAAACCTGGACCAGGCCAGACCGTAAGTTGGCGGTATTACCATCAGACTCGCTCCACAGACAACTGGTACACTGCCCCAGCTTACAACAGACACCTGTAACTGCATCCAAAAAGAGGGCAGAAAGGGAGCAAGTACACTTGTTTGACATTGTCAGAGACCCAGAGAGGGTGTGAGTTGGGGTCAGCATGGGATGGAGAAGCAGGATGGTAGCAGGGTGGGACCTAACTGAAAAGAGGAACAGGGTCAACTTTTCTTAGTTTGAGAGTAGGAGGTGAGGGCATATCGAAGCCCAGAAAATTTTTTGGGTACACGAGTGGAAAGTTGGAGGATTTCATATCTGGGATGAGGTTATTTCTGGAGTCAAAAGGAAAATGAGTATAGGCTTGAACAACTGGTTCTCCAGCTCAAATAGTGTATTAGAATTCTCCAGAGAACCAGAACCAACAAGATGTATATATATCCTAATGTGAGAGTTATTTTAAAGAATTGAGTCACATACTTATAGAGGCAGGCAAGTCCAAAATCTTCAGGGCAGGCTGGTAGACGAAAGACCCAGGGAAGGGTTGATGCTGCTGTTCAAGTCAAAAGGTGGTATACGGCAGAATTCCTTCTTCCTTCTCTTAAAACCTTCAACTGATTGGATGAGGCCCACTTATGTCATAGAGAGTAATTTGCTTCACTCAGAGTCTACTAATTTCAGGGTTAGTCTCATGTAAAAAAAAATACCTTCATAGCAACATCCAGACTGATGTTTGACCAAATATCTGAATTCTGTGACAGCTGTATCCAAGTTGACACATAAAGTGAACAATCACAAATAGTATTAATGGTCTCATTTACAGCCATAGCAAAAACGTGAGGGAATGTAGATACAGAGAAGACTATCAGATGTGGAGGGAATCCTCCGGATTCTAGGAGGCTCTTATTCTTAGTAGGTGTTCTGTGGACCCTGGGGTTTCTGATGGAGCCAGAGCCGATGACGACAGCACGGAAGAGTTATGGGCGGAAATCCACCCACCCCACCTTCAAGGAGAGCCACCATCAGCATAGAAGCAGAGATCCTAGGAAAGCAAACCTTCTCTGTGCAAATTCTGATCTCAAAGCTCCAGTCAGTAACTGCTGGGGACCCACACTAGCCCCAAGGCACAGATGCTTTCAAGATAACAAATTATAGGACTTGCCTTTTCATTCTTTCTCCATCCTCTATGTTTACCATGGGTCAAAGGCATATATACTTATTTCATTGAGATCAGTGTGATTATTTATTTTCAAGGTTGCCATTTTTCAACAGAATTTCCAGTTGAACTTCTTTCCCCCACTCACAAGCGTGAGGTCTTTTCACATCCATCCTGTCTTTGGCAAGAATCCTTGGAGAGTAGCCTTGGAGATACACCTAGTGGTAAGCCACCTGCTCTGGATTGAGGGTGGATCTATTCTGGTCATCGGCTTTGTGATCTGGACAAAGGAATTGAGCATATGCCTGTCAGATTGTCAGGCGATACTAAATTTGGTGGACCAGCTGAATTCTAGCAGAAAATCATGCAAAATAAGGTCGAGCAATTGGGGAAAAACTGGCCCACAGGAAAGACAATTGGATGAAATTCAGAAGGACTACATGGACATAGAATTCTAACTCTAGGAATGTGACTAGCTACGTGACCTTATAATACAGAGACCAAGCCTCAGATATAATAGCTGTGCAACACTCAAGAGTTTTGGAGACAAAGGGACCTTTAGAATAAGCCATCCACCCCTCTCCTCTACCACTTTATATGCCTCAGATAAAAAGGTTTCTTCCAACTTTAAAAGGTTATGGTCCCCCAAGTTTATATCCTCTGAGCTTCCAGGTCCAGTTTCTGATCCTCCCCATCAGAATTCCTTGCCCCTGCCACTCTAACTCGCAGGACCATGCTCAGCATCCTACCGTGCTTCCTCCACATGCCTTGAATTGCTTGTTGTTGTTCAGTCGCCAAGTCATGTCCAATTCCCTCGACCCCATGGACTCAGGATGCCAGGCTTCCCTGTCCTTCCCCATCTCCTGGAGTTTTCCCAGGTTTGTGTCCGTTGCATCAGTGGTGCCATCCAACCGTCTCATCCTCTGCCGCCCTCTTCTGCCTTCAATCTTTCCCAGCATCAGGGTCTTTTCCAGTGAGTCAGCTGTTTGTATCAGGGGGCCAAAGTGTTGCTTATCTTTCTGACTCCCAGGCTAGATTGTCAGCACCTTGACAATGGGATCATGTCTCTTGTATCTCTGCATTTCCAAGGTCTGTCATAGTGCCTGGCACATAATTAATGATCAATAAATCTTGGCTGAATAATAATAAAAAGAAACTCCACATTTGCTCATGCATCACGGTTATCATATATTCTTACCCCCAATGTTCTCCTTTATACAGCCAAATTCAGTGTCTCTCTTAATATTGTAAAGGTCAAAAATTGAACACAGTTCCCCACATTTTTGACCAGCAAAAAATATAGGGAGAAAAACATACAGTGTACTTGGAATTTTCCTTTTGATAAGAGAAATTGAAGAATGCACTGGCTTATTCTTAAAGCTACATCCATTAAGCTGAAATACCAAGATATTTTCACGTGGATTTCTGCCATGCTGCAGCTCTCACATTCTGCATATGTGCAGTTGATCTTGAACCCCAAATGGAAGATTGTATATTTTGTTGGTTTGGGCTTCAGGTTAAATCCAACCAAAATCACTTTAAATTTGATGCTATCAGTGACTACATTAGCAATCCTCCCTGGCTTCAGGTCACTGGTAGATCTGACATGCAGATCTTTTCTGTTTTTATCTCCCAGTGTGACAACAATGTTGAAAGGGTTGAGACTCGCCAAAAGCTCCCACAGTAACCACCCCCGTCCATGTTAATCCAGAATCACTCATAAAATTCATGAGTAATCAACCATAAGCTGATAAATACACTCCAAAATACTGCCAGACAGCTCCTATTTCTCTGTCTTGTTCACAAAGATTTTAAGGATAACATTTTTTTTTTTTTAAAGGCCGAGTCGTCAAGCTCCCCTCTTCGCCGGCAACGCCTACACTCGCGCATGCGCTGCCTCTCCGGAACCTCCAAATCAACAGCTGGCCAAGGATAACATTTTTAAAAGGTTTTCTAAAGTACATACATACTTTATCAGCAGTAGCTCCTGAAATTTGCCAGCCAAGCAATCCATTAAAACGAATATAACATGGCGTGTATGTTACAACTTCCCGGCATGCGTATGCTGGCTCTGGTGCCAATGGCACGCTTTTCTAAGTCTCCCAACCCCTGCCCCTTTTAAGTATATCTAATTTAGAGTGGCTCAGGGGTAAAGAATCTGCCTACCAATGCAGGAGATGCAGGTTTGTTCCCTGTGTCTAGAAGATCCCTTGGAGAAGGAAATGACCCCCCACCCCACCCCCAGTATTCTTTCCTGGGAAATCCCATGGACAGAGGAGCCTGGGAGGCTGTAGAACATGGGGTCACAAAAGAGTTGGACACGACTTAGTGACTAAGCAACAACAATTTAGACTATGGCCCGGCATTAATATTGAGCTGACTTCCCATGGTTGGGATCCCACCTCAAGGACATCCAGTCTTCCATGACTCCTCACAAATTACCCACTGTGACTACGAGATCAGAAGACAAGTTCTTTACACATCCTATAAGACAGACTTGAAAACAAACTGTGGAGTGTGTGGCCTTAACAAGTGTGGGGGACTATTCTTCACGTTTAAGTGGCAAAGGTCTTCAGACAAAGAGATCTATTTTTAGTCCTTCTGATTGTCACTTGAGTGGCAGGATGAGGCAATGGGACAGGTCTCTGTCACCCTGAACTTCTTCAACTATTAACACAACCACCTGGTATGAAGCTGCTCTTCTTCATCTCAGGACACATCTTATGTTTTCCCCAGTTAATATGAAGAATCTATACCTGTTGGTATTCTTCTGATCTTTTCTTTTTAACTTAACTATAGCTGATTTACAACACTGTGTTAGTTTTAGGCTTCTGATGTTGTGATGCTGAACATCTGAAGGCCATGAATGGTACCACACTATCAAGAGGCCAGGAATTTAGAAAATCTTCTAGGAAAAAAGATGTCAGAATTTGAGATGGAGACCACAGGGCAGGCTCACTCCTTCCCTGGTAAGACCTCAGGCTGCTCTGTTACCTCTTGGTTCAAGAGGTAACAGGAAATCATCCTGATGGGAGAATGCGTTTCCCTCTCACCCTTACCATCCTTGTTTAGATTATAAGCTTTGAAATGAGGTGGGCAATGTCCATGATTTTGTTTCCATGGTATGTCAAAGAATGAGATCAATAAAATACCCTAAGCTTTAGGATAGGCCAGGCTTTGTTTTTCCACCTAACTGGAACTCCAAAAAGCCATAAGCTTTCAAAAAGGGACCCAGTAACAAACTCATTTTATGGTACAGTATTAAAGTTTGGGTTTTTAAAAGGTAGCTTAGAAATAAAGTAGTCACATTGCCTTCTTTATAGATAAGGAAACCAAAGTCTAGAGAGGTTCAATGACTTGCTGAAGGTCACGTGGTTACAAAGGAAGGAGTTGGCCCTTGAACCCAGAGCCTTGTAGTTTAGGACTCCCTTTCAGGTTAACTTGCTACTGACCTTTTGCACACAAGTTGTGGTTTCTCTATTACTCTTTATTTCTGCTCTTTTCAATTTGAGGATGTTTTTCTAGCTAGACAAGAGTGGAAAAGAGCAGAGTTTGAGCCAGAAGTTCTGGCTTCTGCTAATATCATGCCACATTTTCTGAGAATGGGAATGTGGAAGATGGTAAATTTAGAGACAGAGAAGCCAGTAATGGGAAAACAGGGTTGGCGAGGACTGAGTAGGTACAGGTGTAACACACAGAGACCAGGGAGGTCACGGCTGACCACAGATGGAGGCAGGCAGCAATGGAGTGCTACTGCTGAAAAGCACTCCAAAGTGATCCTGGGATGTATTTATAGAAGGGTGACATGCAACACCCAGGAAGCAATCATTAGGCTACAATCTACATTAGTCAGATCTCTATTGAAAATGATGCCCATTTTGTCATGCTTTGAATGTGAGAGCCCTGGAGGAGGAGGGGATATAAAGGGACAGGAAATCATTACTTACAGTAGAAGCGAAGGAATCCAGACTGCAGAAAGCAACCACCGCTGCTGTCCCACCTACTGCCTGACGAGGAAAAGAGAGGGAAGGGGGAGGGCTGGCCTTCAGCGTGGAATTTTAGAGGCTGATTCTGTCTCCTCTCCTTCCAGTCAAGCTTAAGTTCCCCTGCCAGAGGTCTCTGCAAAGACTTGAAGGCCTAGCATCATCAGCTCTTATTGACTAAAGATGACTTCTTTACCCACACAGAGCTCGTACCGTGTAAATTACCATTTCCCCATGCCGGTTGGAGGGACTTCGAGAGCAAAGTGGTTGAGGAGATTCAGGCTCATCGCTGGAACCTCACACTGACCCCAGCAGCCTGTGGCCTCTGCCTGATTTTTGACTTGTTTTCCACCTGTATGTAAAACATTATCTTAAAAAAAATTTCTTTTAAGGTTTTTCTTTTTTAATAGAAGCATAGTTGGTTTACAGTGGTGTGTTAGTTTGGTGTACAGCAAAGAGATTCAGTTATACACACACATTCTTTTCCAGTCTTTTCCATCATAGGTTATCAAACGATATTGAATATGGCTCCCTGTGCTCAACAGGAGGTCGAGGAGAAGGCAATGTCACCCCACTCCGGTACTCTTGCCTGGAGAATCCCAGAGACAGTGGGCCCCCGTCTATGGGGTCGCACAGAGTCGGACACGACTGAAGCGACTTAGCAGCAGCAGCAGCAGCACAGTAGGTCGTTGTTGTCTATCTATTTTATGTGCAGTAGTGTGTATTCCTTCTCAGTCTTCAGCAAATCATTGTGGGCATCTACATCACTACTAACTTTCCTGCCTACGTGAACTGCTTTACATAATGGCACATTGAGTGTGATGATACAGACATATCAACCTCAAAGCCTCGGCGTTAACCTCCTGAAGTTAAAGACACAGGATTCATCTGGTTTTAGATATACCTTATGCTGTACTTCCATATTTTAGAGAAAGGTGGTGCTGTCTTTAAAACAATTCCCTGTCATGTCTTCTTTGCCCTTCTACAGAGATGTTAAGCTTCATTTAATCTCTCCTGGGAAAAAAGGAGAAAAGAAAAAAGAAAGGAACACACAGGAGAAAGACCCTTGTCGGTATCACACACTATGGCTCCCTGTGCTCAACAGGAGGTCGAGGAGAAGGCAATGTCACCCCACTCCAGTACTCTTGCCTGGAGAATCCCAGAGACAGTGGGCCCCCGTCTATGGGGTCGCACAGAGTCGGACACGACTGAAGCGACTTAGCAGCAGCAGCAGCAGCACAGTAGGTCGTTGTTGTCTATCTATTTTATGTGCAGTAGTGTGTATTCCTTCTCAGTCTTCAGCAAATCATTGTGGGCATCTACATCACTACTAACTTTCCTGCCTACGTGAACTGCTTTACATAATGGCACATTGAGTGTGATGATACAGACATATCAACCTCAAAGCCTCGGCGTTAACCTCCTGAAGTTAAAGACACAGGATTCATCTGGTTTTAGATATACCTTATGCTGTAATTCCATATTTTAGAGAAAGGTGGTGCTGTCTTTAAAACAATTCCCTGTCATGTCTTCTTTGCCCTTCTACAGAGATGTTAAGCTTCATTTAATCTCTCCTGGGAAAAAAGGAGAAAAGAAAAAAGAAAGGAACACACAGGAGAAAGACCCTTGTCGGTATCACACACTGGGTTTCTACTGCAAATAGAAAGTCCTTGTGCTGGCTTTCCTCATCTCTCCCCAAAAGAAATTTCCAGAAAAAGAAATAAATAAAAGGACAGTGCATCCCACCTGTGGCTGGAAAACTCGAGAAGCCAAGTCCCCAGAGGCTGATGCTGTGGGCCAGATGATCCTTGCTTCCCCACAGGAGATGGACTCTGCTTGCTCTTTCTGGGCCCAGGGCTCAGGTGCCCTCTCTTTAACAAAGTGACAGCGGCCAAGGAAATGGGGAGTGTAGCAGAAAGTGGCCTAGTCCTCGGGCACATGCCACCTGATTCACAGAAGACCAGGTATGTCAACAGAAGAGGTCATGAACAGTTGGGGACACCAGCTTTGTGGTCAGACTGACTTAGGATTGAATATTAACTCTGTCAATCCCTTCTCCCAGCACAGGGTGAGCCTCAACTGTGTCCAAGGACAAACCCACACACCTTCCAGAAACTGCTGGTCTCCTACAGGATTAAACCACATCTGGTGTTTTTCACTTAATGCTCGTACAGCTTTCAATACCTACACACTGAGGTTGACCTTGATTGCTCCCTTGGCTGTATGGCATTCCACTCTATGGCCATTTTCACTATTGCCACTTCCCAAGAATGAATCTCAATGTGTTTATGATTTTTGCTATGGAAAAACAATACTGTAATGAATATCCTTCTATGAATATCTATACACGAATACAGCTGCAGGAAAATTCCCAGAAAGTGAATAGCTGCAAATGCCTTTATAATTTTGATGTTGTCAGTTTGGCCTTTAAAAGTGCTTCCACTGATGTACCCACCCACTGGGTGATGTACCCACCCAATGATGCCCAAGGAGGCTTCTTTCTGAAGGTGGAACAATGGGCATGAGGGTGAAAGAGCTAACAACGTCCTTTATTATTCTTTGACTCTCTAACACAGCATCACTGATACTACTTCTGGGGTCCTTGGGCGCTGACTCCACTGAAGACAAGAGCCCAGCTGTGCTTTTCCATCTGCCAGAATCCAGACTTATTTTTGGCAACTTGGTGACACGCTCCCTACATGTCCAGGGGATTCTCAGCTTCCCCCCACAATGACCTATTTGTTGCTGAATATTTAGCTGTTCCTTCAATCCTGATGTCTGGTCTACAACTTATTTTGAGATTTGAAGGTTGTTTTTCAGCAAAAACTGTGGGTGCAAACACCAAAATATAATTTTACACCCTGTTATCTGTAGGGGAAGGGTTCATGGATAAAACATGTTTCTATTTTTATTATTTAATTTTCAAACTTTTATTATGGGAAATTGCAGTTATATACAAAGGTAGAGAAGTAGTATTATGAGCCCCTATATACCTACCACTCAGCTACAATGACTAATTCATGACCCATCTTGTTTATCCAAACCCCTACCAATTCCCCACCTCCTACATTATTATGAAGCAAATCTCAGACATCTTATCATTCATTCTTAACTGTTTCAGTGTCTACCCCTAAAATGTAAGAACTTTAAAAATATTCATATTATCATTACACCTAAAATAATTAACAATATACTTTTAAGATAAACACAGATAACTCAGTCAGTGTTCAGATTTCCAAATACCTCATAAAATGATTTAAACAGGATTTTTAAATGTTAGAAAAGCAAATATTGAGGACCAGGAGATCTGAGCTCAAGTCTTAGCTCTGTCCCTCTCTCCTTGGGAGACTTTAGATAATTCTCCTGACTCCCTTTGCTTCTGTTTCTTGGACTTTGAGGGCTGGAAAAGACCAATCTGAACACTTTCAGATGATGCTAGTGATTTTGAGGAAACAGAAAAAAATGGCAATAACTAAAAGTAGAGTCAAGTTTGAATTTCTATATAATAGTGACCAGATCAATAAATGTCTGCTAAATTCAATAAAATTTACAAAATCTGTCTACTTTCATCCCCATGAAGAAGATATGTTAGGGTCAGGGGAGCTCTATCTTTTCCTCTTGGCAGACAAGTGCTTTTCAAAATGAAGTAGATATAAGAGGTTCCTTTCATTTTAAAGCACATAATCTTAATATAGTGTTTGTTTAAAACCCACAGATACCCCTTAACATATCATGTTCTTAGGAGTCTGGAAACAGGTCAAGAAGGAAAGGAAGAAAGAAGATAGACTTGTCATTGGTTCTGGGAGTCAAGCGATGCCTATGGGAACTCTATTATCCAGTGAGATAATACATGCATGAATAAATTATAAAGTGCCATAAATCTGTGGTTAGAAAAATGAGGGTCTCCAGATGGTCTTAAATCACTCCTAGCATTTTCCCCTTTGAATTTCTACAACCAGCAATCAGGTTTCTCTTCTAGAGAAAAACTCTCTTTAAAACCCAAGGTGATAAGGAGAAGGAAAGGGAAAGAGACAAAGACACATATTGACAGGGAACTGAAAACGGTGCTAGAAACTCCTGAAAATCTTTTTTTTTTTTAAAGACCACTGCACACACCCTTTCCCACTCTGTGTATGTGTGGGGGCACAGGAGGTGATGGTGATCATGGTGTGAAAGGAGGGAAGGAGAAATGAAGAAAGGAAGACTGCGTTTCTCATCTTGGTTTGAAGGCAGAATGGAGAACTTCTGAGCAGGTGGCTTGCCACTGTCAGGAAACCTGTGTGTCTCTGTCTTCTCAACAAAGGGGATCCTTTAGTAGCAAAACAGCTTGGGAAGGCTGAGGGGCGGGCACCTTTTCTCTCTTTTGAAGACAGCAGTGCTTAGGATTTGCAGAGGCTGGATTTCTGCTATTTGAACATCTACAGGGCACAGTCTCTGCCTTTCATCTCAACAACCAGTGCCTACACCTGGAGTTGTGATACCTGTTTCCCCTAAGCATAGAGAAGACCCTGACCAGCTATCCTGGTGTTGAAGGGTGAAGAGTCTACCTCTCCCTATCGGGTCAGGGAGGGAGAGAGAGATTGCATATGGGTGGGGTGGTGGTGGGGAGCTGGAGAGCTGAGCTTGGGAGAACCCAGCTGGATTCGGTGTCTAGCTGCAGGACCACCGTCCTTGGCTGCCCAGGACTGGTCAGAGCAATGCGATGAAGATGCACAATCACCTTGGCAACCAGGCTCACAAGCAAAGCTGTTACTTGGCAATCCACCTAGACCTCTCCCCTCCCCACCCCGCCAGCTACACTCTGTGTCTCCCATTGCAGCTCACACACAACTCTTTCTCCATTTTGTTATGCCTCAAACATCACAGGACTCTTGGTGTGTGAGGAAGTGAGGGAAAATAAGGAAAGCAGAGATCCAAGATGCAGGGAATGAGAAATAAATATCTAAGCATAGGTGGGAAGGACCCCTGTGGTTTGAATGACCTCCTCTTGCTGGTGACTGGAGATAGAGGGATGGAGATTGAGGTCAGGGAGAAGAGAGGGAGCAATGAGTAGCAAAGCTGGATGATAGGGCAGGTTATTTGCTCATTGTTCCCAGAAACCATGAAAACTGAGCAAAATTAGAGGCAAGAATTTATTCCCACTTCATTTTCCTTTCTTCCCCCTCCCTGCCTCTTTTCTAAGGGGCTATTGTGGAAACAAAGACATCCCTGGCGGTTCAGTGGTAAAGAATCTGCCTGCCAATGCAAGAGATGTGGGTTCAATTCCTGGGTCAGGAAGATCCCCTGGAGAAGGAAATGGCAATGCACTCCAGGATTCTTGCCTGGGAAATTCCATGGACAGAGGAGCCTGGCGGTTACTGTCCATGGGATCGCAAAGAGTTGGGCAAGACTTAGCAACCAAACAACAACATCATGGGCACTTGCCGTAAGGACTTGTGCCCCTATGGTTCCTATCCAGTGGGTGCTGGCCTCTTCTCTTTCATCATTCATTCAACACACACTGAGCACCTGACTATGGGTCAGCATCATGCTGGGCTCTGGAGCTGCAGAATTAAAGATAGATACTGTCTCTATTCTCTTAGAATTTACAGTGTTTAGCAGAGGGGGCTGACTGAGGAAAAAACAAGCAGGCAGACTAATAAAAGAATTGAAAATTAGAATAAAAGTCTGGTGATTTTTATTTTTAACCACAAATCAAGAGCTTGTGGTTAAGGCTAAGAGGAAAGGGCTTGCTTTTTGCTCCACTGTCTTTATTTTTCAAATATTTCATTGGAGCCTGGTATGTTTTGTTTTTGTTTTTTGTGTTTTTTTTTTGTCCTGCTCCACAAAGCATGTGAGACCTTAGTTTCCTGACAAGGGATCGAACCCACAGCCTCTGCAGCAGAAGTGTGGAGTCTTAACCACTGGACTGGCAGGGAAGTCCCTTTCAAATATTTAATTTTTGAAATATTTTTGGGCAGAAGAGTTGAGCTCTTACATACACATACACACACCAGGCTTCCCTGATAGCTTAGTTGGTAAAGAATCAGCCTGCCATGCAGGAGACTCCAGTCTGATTTCTGAGTCAGGAAGATTCCCTGGAGAAGGGAAAAGCTACGCACTCCAGTATTCTGGCCTGGAGAATTCCATGGACTGTATAGGCCATGGGGTCGCAAAGAGTTGGACCCAAGTGAGTGACTTTCACTTCACTTTGGACATCTACAAACACCTGATACCATCATCTCAATTAAGATAACAGATGTATTCACCACCTTCCAGAATTTCCTTGTGTCCCTTTTGTGTGTGTGGTAAGAATACTTATTGTGAAATCTATCCACTTAATAGCTGTATTTTGAAGTGCACAATTCTGCATCGTTAACCACAGGTACTTTGTCCTAAAGCAGATCTGTAGAAGTGTTCATCCAGCAAAACCGAAACTTTGCATTCACTGAACAACTCATCTCCCCTATCTCCAGGCCCTGGCAACCACTATTGTATCACCTCCTTCTATGACTTGATTTCAATAAAGTGGAATCATGCGACATTTGTCCTGTGACTGTGTAGATGTATGCTTAGTCATGTCTGACTCTTTGTGACTCCACGGACTGTAGCCCACCAGGCTCCTCTGCCCATGGAATTCTCCAGGCAAGAATACTGGAGTGGGTTGCCATTTCCTACTCCAGGGGATCTTCCCGACCCAGGGATTGAACCCATGTCTCTTGTGTCTCCTGCATTGGCAGTAGGATTCTTTACCACTAGTGCCACTTGGGAAGCCTGTCCTGTGACTGACTTGTTCATTTAACAAATATCCTCCAGGCCCATCCATGCTATTGCAAATGCCAAGATTTGTTTTTTTTTTTTTTTTTTTTTTTAAGACTGAATGAAGTTCCTTAGTAAACACATATCACATTTACTTTAATCCATTCATCCGTCGATGGACTCTTAGGTGGGTTCTGCACTGTGGCTGCTGTGAAGGCTGTTGTGCAGTGAACATGGGAGTATAGATATTAAATCCTTGCAGATGCAGCAAAAGCAGTGCTAAGATTAAACGGCCAGGGAAGGCCTTTAGGAAGAAGAGTCACTCAAGCCAAGACCTTAAAGGTGCTTGGGAGTGAGGGAAAGAGGTAGAGACTGTGCCCAGCAGAGGAGCTCCATGGAGGGCTGGAGAGACAGGGCCACCTGGGCATTGCTGGAGGAACAGGAATTCAATCAGCATGCCTTCAGATAAGTCTGTAACTTAGGCAGATGGGGATCAATAAGAAAGGTCAGATGAACTAGGACCTCAGAGGCCTTGGAAGGGGTTTGGATATTCTTAGTTCTGTAGCAGGCCACTGAATGGGTTTCAGCTTGAGAGTGGTCTAATCAGATGCACATTTTAATTTCAGTAGGACTTCCGGTACAGACCAGACCGTGGGCGTCAGAGAGGAAGGACATAGACCCCTAGGTAGGTTATTGTGATCATCCAGGTGAGAGATGCTGGGGGCCATGTGAAAGAATACATGATGCATTCACGAAGCAGGACTCAGGTTTTAAGTCCTTTTGAGCTTTGTTTGGAGAAGGAAATGGCAACCCACTCCAGTGTTCTTGCCTGGAGAATCCCAGGGACAGAGGAGCCTAGTGGGCTGCCATCTATGGGGTCGCACAGAGTTGGACACGACTGAAGCGACTTAGTAGTAGCAGCAACAGAGCTTTGTTTGTTTATCCTTTTAGAAGGAAAAATACAGTACACGAGAAAACAAAGCAGTGAAGAGGCAGGCTCTGTAGTCATATCCTGACACCCACTTCCTGTGGGACCTTTGCAAGTTGCCCATACTCATGTATAGAAAAGAGAGTGCTTATAAAGACTGCATGAGACAATTTAAAGCAATTAGTGTGATGCAAGATATACAGGGAGCTTCTCTTGTGGCTCTGCCTGCAATGCAGGAGGCCTGGGTTCAATCCCTGGGTTGGGAAGATCCCCTGGAGAAAGGAAAGGCTACCCACTCCAGTATTCTGGCTTAGAGAATTCCAAGAACTGTATAGACCATGGGGTTGCAGAGTCGGGCATGACTGAGTGACTTTCACTTTCAAGATATACAGAAAATGCTCAAAAATTGGAAGCTAATGTGACTGGTCATTGAGAACTCCAAAGCAAGCATCCTAGCTTCTGGTCAGGTAAAATTATCAGGGGGTGAGCATAGGGAGTGTTTTCTTTGGACTCAATTAAAATATGAATCTGTAACAAAGTAGGAAGACAATCTGTACTTATGGTAAGAGTCCAAAGGGAGTTAATAATGCAGGATGTTTTAGGAATTTGGAGATACAAGCCACATGGCAGAGAAAGTCCATGATGGTCACCGAGAACCTAAGTTTTGGCTGAGGAATATTCCACTGTGCATATGTGTCACATCTTCTTTATTCCTCAGCCATGAGAAGAATGAAATAATGCCACCTGCAGCAACACGAATGGACCCAGAGATGATCACAGTAAGTGAAATAAGTCAGAGAAAGATAAATACCATATGATATCGCTTATATGTGGAATCCAAAAAATGAAACAAATGAATTTATTTACAAAATAGAAATGTACTCACATATAGAAAATAAACATATGGCTACCAAAGGGGACAGTGATAGGGAAGGGGAAGGGAGAGGAGAGATAAATTTAGAGTTGGGGTTAACAGATACACACCGCTATATATAAAACAGATAAATAACAAGGACTTACTGCATAGCATAGGGAACTGAACTCAGTATCTTATAATAACCTACAATGGGCTTTCCAGGTGGCACTAGTGGTAAAGAACCCATTTGCCAATGCAGGAGACGCAAGAGACTCAGGTTCCATCCCTGGGTTGGGAAGATGCCCCAGAGGAGGGCTTGACAACCCACTCCAGTGTTCTTGCCTGGAGAATTCCATGGACAGAGGAGACTGCCGAGCTGTAGTTCATAGGGTCACAAAGAGTTGGAATTGGAAACAACTGAAATGACTTAGCATGCAAAAAGAACCTGAAGAAAGTTGATATATATGACTGCATCTTGTACTATACACCTAAAACTAACATAGCATCATCAGTTAATGACTAATCAATTAAAAAATAGTTTTGAAAAAAGAATTTAGACAGGGAACCAATACCAGGAAGAGAGCCATCACCAAAGACAACTTTGGTTTGTATAGAAAGACTTCTCAGACTGGCAAGGCAAACATTCACCAGACATTTGCTTGGCCCATCTCCCTGTGAACTGTCTTCCTCCTCTTTGAAATCCCAGACCACTACCCACTTCTCCTTAGCTCAGAAGAACATTACAAGAAAGAGAGAGAGAGAAACAAGTTTTGAATCTGGACTTTGAGCCGTAGCTGTGTGAATCCATTATCTCATCTACAGAAATGGTGAACGGCCACGCTGTCCGCATAGGGTCATGGTGAGGCCTTGCAGGTCATGGTGAGGTCAAATATTAAAAGGCTTGCTTGGCATGTGATGCCGAGGACCTAACAAGGACTTGATCAACAGAAGCTGCTGCAGAAATGTACGCTGATATGTTGGGGGTTAGGAGATCCATCTGCAAGGATGGTAATGCTTTGCTGCAGTGACAAGGACGTCACTGAAAAATAAGAGTCCATTTCCGCTGTGCTTCTCTGACCCTCAGTAGGACTATTACTTTGCTGCTGCTGCTGCTGCTAAGTCGCTTCAGTCGTGTCCGACTCTGTGCGACCTCAGAGATGGCAGCCCACCAGGCTCCCCCATCCCTGGGATTCTCCAGGCAAGAACACTAGAGTGGGTTGCCATTTCCTTCTCCAATGCATGAAAGTGAAAAGTGAAAGTGAAGTCGCTCAGTCGTGTCCGACTCTGTGCAACCCCATGGACTGTAGCCTACCAGGCTCCTCCATCCATGGGATTTTCCAGGCAAGAGTACTGGAGTGCGGTGCCGTTACTTTGCTAGGGCTGTTGTAACAGAGTTCCACAAATTAGGTGGTTTAGGGAACAGAAATGTATCTTCTCAGGGTTCTTGAGGCTAGGAGGCTGAGATCGAGGTGTTGGTAGGGTGGCTTCTGTCTGAGGCGTGAGGGAGAGCCTGTCCTCACCTCTCCCCTCGTTCTGATGGTCTGCTGGCCATCTTTGTTGGTCCTTGACTTGTAGATGAATAACCTTTCTTGTTTTGCACCTTCATGTTCACATGTTGGTGTTTCTGCATCCAAATTTCATCTTTTTATAAGGATGCCTGTCAAACTGGATTAAGGGAGGGGACTTCCCTGGCGGTCCAGTGGTTAGGGATTTGCACTTTTTACTGCTAAGGGCGTGGGTTCAGTCCCTGGTCAGGGAACTAAAATTCTGGCATGTGGCATGGTCAAAAATATAAGTAAACTGGATTAGGGGACCAGTTGATCACGTGATCATCTGAAAAGACTGTTTCCAAATAAGGTCACATTCCTGGGCAGTAAAGAATCTGCCTGCCAATGCAGGAGACTTGAGAGACACTGGTTCAATCCCTGGGTCAGGAAGATCCCCTGGAGGAAGAAATTGCAACCCACTCCAGTATTCTTGCCTGGAGAATCCCATGGACAGAGGAGCCTGGTGGGCTTCAGTCCATAGCGTCATAGAATCAGGAGCACCCTGGGCCTTAGGACTGTAATATCACTTTGTGGGGGACACAATTCAAATCATAACAGTCAGTATGCCAACACTGTTTCCTTGTCAGATTGAGACTAGTCTAAGCCTCCACAGCTAGTGGGAAGATTGGGAAGGCAGGAGGGGACCTGAGCTGATTTTTCAGAGACGAGCTCTACAAATCATGCTACCTGGGAGAGGCCCATCCTCACTAAATCAAATGCTTCCCAACAGGCAGCAGCAGTTTGCTTATAGGCAAACAGTCATATCCATGTCACCACTATAACACTTGTAGCAACCCCTATACCAACGAGCAAGCATCCACCCTGCTTTCTATACGCTAGGTCTCAAATTTTGGGGGGATTCAGCCTTGACGTTACACCACTGGGCCACTGTGAATATTGCTCAGGCTGTGCACTGCACAAATCTGGAGGGCATCATTTACATGATACTCTATTCTGGACAAAAATATGCAGCACCCTGAGACCACATCCAGTCCCTACACTCTGCTTCTCAACTGTGTTTTTCCATCTCCCAGCTATGTATTCGGGCTTATTAGTGGGACTCAGCAACGTGTGCGTGTGCGTATGTCAACAAGGGGAGAAGAAAAAGAAAAGAGAGAGAAGGGGAGAAAGAGAGACAGACTGGAAGGAGGAAGGGAAGAGAAATGAGAGATGTAACAGATCCCAGAAGAATAGTCTGTATACAACCCTTGAAAAGGCTAACAACAGGAAAAATAACATTAAGTTCTGATAGTTCTTAGAAGAAAATCCATTAAATTATGGAGAAGTCACCCAGCAGCATAGCAATGGGCAGAATGCTTGTGCTAATTATAAAGGGATAAAAGAGAGTCACAGCGAAAAGCAAAGCTTCACAAACATGTACTTGAAGGCCATGTGCAGGACATAAAACTGAGACAGATTTTCAGATCAAGTCTGGAGCTGATGCTTGGAGTCTGGCCTCATTTCAAGCTGAAACATTTCAGTGTTGAAGCAGGAAGGTGATGAAGGGTTGAAGGATGAAGCTTCAGTGCAAGGAAGAGCATCTTCCTAATTTTTACAAGCCGGTATGGCACTTGTAGGGCTTCCCAGGTGGCACAGTGGCAAAGAACTCACCTGCCAATTCAGGAGACACAGGAGATGTGGGTTCGATCCCTGGGTCAGAAATGGCAACCCACTTCAGTATTCTTGCCTCGGAAATCCAATGGACAGAGGAGCCTGGTGGGCTACAGGCCATGGGGTTGCAAAGAGTTGGATACAACTGAGGGACTGAGCATGCATGCATGTTACTTATGCTTATAACCAGCATGTGATTTGAGCAAATCACAGCTAGAAAGAAACTATGCCAAATGTAATTAATTGGTGTTTATCTTCTCCCCTCCTTATTTTCTCCTCCTCCTCCTTGTCTGTTTTCCTCTTTTTTTATTTTTTGCATTTTCCTCAATGAAAGTAATTTCTTAAAGGAAAGAATCCCATTTTAAATTGAAGTTCTTTGTGTAGTAAGGTAGCATACCAAATCTTTTTCCTCTAAAATGGCTAAAAGCTATTGTGTGATTTAGTTTCAAAAAAGTGTTCAGCATCAGAGGAACTGGGTTATTCTAGAAGGAAGTGTACATGCTGGAATATGTAATATTCAGGAAGATGAATCCACACTTGGCCCCCAAAACAGCTGAGGATAGATTTTATTTTTGCTTAGTCCTAATTTTAGTGTAGATGAAGCTCAGTCTTAGGGGCTAGAAACCAAATTCTCAAGCTTGGATAGCCAGAGTACTTTCTGAAGGCCATTTTATTTTTATGACCATTTGGTTTAGAATTAATGAGAACTACTTTGCATAGATATCATTTTATATTCTAAACAGTACCTTTTGGGGATTCTTCCACTCACCTTGTAGATATAGATTATCAAAGTTGATTTTTTTTTTGTTCCCAACTCATTACTGTTCTAGTCTATGAACCTCAGAGATAATTATCTTTTAAGGTCCACAATTTTAGAACATTTATCAGGTTATTAAAGCCACCAATTATGGTATAAAACACCCAAGGAATTTCGAGACTGTTGGAGGGATTAAGAAAACCAACTTCAAAGATTCCACTGGGGAGGAAGGAGCACATGGGATGAGAAAAGCTTCTTTGTCCTGGTTGAATCCTCATATTTTTACATCTTTTGAAATGTTCCTTTTTTCTTCTAAAAGAAGAGATCATTCTTCTTGTGAACAAGATCCTCAGAAGTCAACTGATGACTCTAAAATTTCAGAGAGATCTTCATGTCCCCAAAGTCTATTAAACCACTAAAATGATTTTTGATCCCTCCATGTAATGCAGTGGTAAAGAATCTGCCCGCCGAGGCAGGAGACACAGGAGATGCGGGAAGATCCTCTGGAGAGGGAAATGGCAACCCACTCCAGTATTCCTGCCTGGAAAAGCCCATGGACAGAGGAGCCTGAGGGGCTACAGTTCATAGGGTTGCAAAGAGTTGGATACAACTGAGTGAGCATCCACACGAAAAGCACACAGTCATGGAATATACTGGCATAGATGGAGAACCTCATGCTGTAATACGGATGGTGAAGATCTTTGTTGGTCTGGGAGCCACAGTGCCAGATACATTAACTCCACTCAAAAATGTCTTTGAATGGCCATCTCAGTGGTTGATTCTCAGGGCTGAAGGGAGCCTACAGAATTTCCATTTCACCTGGTAGACTGAATGACTTTCACCTTCAAACATGTTCTAAAAATACAGTGTCTATTTTAAAAGAGAAAGAAACAGGTCTTATATGGCACACTGCCAAAATATAATAAGTAGTTTAGGGAAATAAGGGAGGAAAAGCTAAGGAGGACCCTCCCCTCCCAAGGTTGCTGTCATCAACTAAAGCTTGGCATCTCATTCACAATAAAACACAAAAGGAGGGATAAAGGTGAAGGGCCTCCAAGTCCCCTCACTCTAGATCAACTCTGTCTTGTGGTCCAGACTTTTTCAGCAAGAAGTGACCTCCTCCCCTCAGAGCCACCCCACACCTGCTTTCCCTCCAGGGTCGAAACCTCACGGTGTTACACACACCTGCTCCTGGGGCAGCTGCTGCAGAGTTCAAACCTGCTCACTGGGAGAAACAAAACCTACTTACTTGGCTTTGTTCTCCAGTGGTGACCCTAAAAACCAGCAGTAGACTCAGCAGAAGGTATTGTTCTTGGCACATTAGTTAAAAACAATACCTGTTATGAGTCATACATGCAGAATAGACTTGTGGTTGCCCAGGGGGAGGCGGACGGGTGGGTTGGGGGTTTGGGATTAGCAGATGCAAACTATTATACATAGATTGGATAAACAGCAAATCCTACTGTATAGCACAGGGAACTATATTCATTATCCTGTAATAAACCATGATGGGAAAGAATATGAAAAAGAACATATATATATAGATGTATAATTGAATCACTTTGCTGTACAGCAGAAACTAGCACAACCTTGTAAATCAACTAGACTTCAATAAAATAAATTAAAAAAAAAATGAAATCCCATGGACGGAGGAGCCTGGTAGGCTGCAGTTATGGGGTCGCTAAGAGTTGGACACGACTGAGCAACTTCACTTTCACTTTTCACTTTCATGTTTTGGAGAAGGAAATGGCAATCCACTCCAGTGTTCTTGCCTGGAGAGTCCCAGGGATGGGGGAGTCTGGTGGGCTTCCGTCTATGGGGTCGCACAGAGTCGGACACGACAGAAGCGACTTAGCAGGTAGCAGCAGATACCTGTTCCGATTGGCGTTAAGACCTCAGACTGGGACAATGTTTTTCATTTTCCTTTGAAATCATCCTGTGATCTTGATCTAGATAAAAGACATCAACAGAAGTGTTGAGACAGATGATCAAATCACAATAGCTAGGTGAGTGAATCTTCAGATCAGTGCACACAAATCACCTGGAGATCACGTTAAAATGCGGACTCTGATTCGATGGCTCCTGAGAGATAACCTCTAAGCCCTTAGAGGAGCATCGTTCTGGTCAGTGTCTTTGTTTTCACTGGTTTACCTTGGGCCGTGCTGGGGAATTTATGCCAATAGTGTGATGTATGGTGAAGACCTTGTCTGACCTCTGGAGGCTGGGTACATGCCCACTTGACTGACCCTTTCAAGTCAAGTCCCTGGACTAAGGCTCCAGTCAGCTCCCCTGGTCAGCAATACTTCTATTGTTACACAGATTTGCTGGGAGAATTAAGCACTGTTGGTACGAATCCATGAGGGGAGGACCGCTGGAAACTCTCTCTCCTGAACTCTGTCCTAGCTGCCTTTTCCTTTTGCTGATTTTTGTTGTTGGATTGCTCAGTTGCTAAGTCATGTCCAGCTCTTTGCCACCCATGGACTGCAGCAAGGCTCCTCTGTTCTGCATCTCCTGGAGTTTGCTCCAAGTCATGTCCATCGAGTCGGTGATGCTAA
Organism: Aepyceros melampus; assembly: GCA_006408695.1. Taxonomy (NCBI): domain Eukaryota; kingdom Metazoa; phylum Chordata; class Mammalia; order Artiodactyla; family Bovidae; genus Aepyceros; species Aepyceros melampus. The sequence goes on from SJXQ01003488.1 coordinate 60,176, forward strand.
CCATCTCATCCTCTGCTGCCTCCTTCTCCTTTTGCCTTCAGTCTTTCCCAGAATCAGGGTTTTGTCTAGGTCAGAATACTGCAGCACAAAGCAAACTCATAGGACCTTCCGGTCACAGGCTCCCAGTCCTCCTCACCCAACCCTGGCAGGGGCAGAAGCTTTTCTCCTTGAAGGTAGCTGGACTGAAAGGGCCTGCTCATTTCTTAAGATCAGTGTGTTTCTTCTCTCTTCCAGGTGACATTACTAACAAGGAGGGCAGGGATTCTGGTCTCCCATTTCTTCAAGTTAAACTTGCCTTCACTCGTTCTGTAAGGTACTACCTTTAACCTGTACTTACTTTTGAAATGTTTTAACTGTTTATTTCCATTACTTCCAGAATATATTTCCTTTTTTAAAAAAAATTACATTTGTGATATTGTTATTTATAGTAAGAAGCATACATTAGGTCTCCATCCCTGTTGCTGGCACACAGCTCCTAAAGCCCCGAGGATTTCCTAAGAAAAAAGAATAACAGGAGCATCTTTGGTTCTACTATTTGCTCCTTTGTCATCAGTTTCTGAAATTCTGAAAGACCTCCAGTTCCATAAAGGTGGAAGAAGTATCTTATTATTCATAACAAGCCCTTTTCAACCACACTAGAATTTATGTTAACGTGATAGTTTTGGAAAGTCACTAAGGATGGGGGACTGCTTGTTAAGGGAATCAGCCAGGTGATTAGAGGGTTGGAACTTTCAATTTCATGCCCCAGTCTTCTGGGGAGTATGGAGGGAATGGCTAGTAATACAATTATACTCGTGTAATGAAGCCTCCATAAAACCCCAAAAGACATGATTTGGAGACCTTCAGGTTGGTGACTTCCCTCATGGTGCAGTGGTAAAGAACTGTCCGCCAGTGCAGGAGACCTGGGTTTGATCCCTGGGTCGGGAAGATCCCCTGAAGAAGGAAATGGCAACCCATTCCAGTATTCTTGCCTGGAAAATCCCATGAACAGTGGAGTCTGAGGGCAGGCTCTGGTCTATGCGGTCGCAAAAGAGTCAGATCAAACTTAGTGACTAAACAACAAGTGTTGTTGAACACAGAGATCCTGGGAGATTCTGCTGGCTGCAGAGGACACAGAAGGCCTGCCCCCTTGATCCCCATCCCAGGCCCTATGCGTCTCTCCACCTGTCTGTTCCAGAGCTAAATTCTTTCCTAATAAACCCTTCATCTAGTAAGTAAATTATTTTCCTGAGTCCCATGAGCTGCTCCAGCAAATTAATTGAACTCAAGGAGGAAACCTCCCGTTTATAGCCAATCAGAAGCACAGGTGACAACCTGGACTTCTGACTGGTGTCCAAAGTGGGGACGATCTTCTGGGACTGAGCCTAACCTGTGAGATGTGACACAGTCTCCAGGTAGATGGTGTCAGAACTGAGTCAAATTGTAGGACATCTGATCAGTACCCTCTGAGACATGGAGACCTGCTTGGGAGTGCTGGATGACACTTACCAGATACTGACTATATTAGTGCCTAAATCTGGGCAGGTCTTCCTGTACAATGCCTGTGCACGTGTGCTTAGTCACTCAGCTGTGTCAGATTCTGTGTGACCCCCATGGACTGTAGCTCACCAGGCTCCTCTGTCCGTGGAATGCTCCAGGCAAGAATACTGGAGTGGGTTGCTGTGTCCTCCTCTAGGGGATCTTACAGACCCAGGGATCCAACCCACCTCTCTTACGTCTTCTGCATTGGGAGGCAGGCTCTTTACCACTAGCGCCACCCGGGAAGCCCCATACAATGCCTACCACTGTGCATGTCTATCAGCAGAGGCTGCCAGCCATGGTGCTCACCATTGTCATGAAGATTATACACAGAGCCACTGGACACTATTCAGACACAGCAACGTGCCTCTTATTCACGGGTCCTTCCTCCTGCTCAGATATCCCACCTTTAATGGATATTTCCCCTTTTTGATGCTTGGCATCTACACCCCTTCCTGGGGCTGGAGAACTGTCTACTCTTTGACTCTTGGTGGAAGGCAGGGCTCATCAACCAAGAGGGAAGCTAAGGGCTCTAGAACCTGTTTCCCTGGTCCCCTCAGATGGTGCCTCCACCTGGGATTCTGACACTGGGGATACCGACTGGAAGAAGTGGGTACCTGGGGATTCATCCTGATGACAGAGGCAGCCCAGCCATCTTCCGTCTCAGGGTAATAGCAGCGACCGGCCAGCTGTGGTGTCGAGTTCAGATTGGAATGGGTATGATTCTGGCCAATTAGCTGCTCATCTCTTCCTGCCTGCGCTGTGGGCTTCCAGCTACTTATGTCTTTTCAGTAAATGGCTTTTCCACTTATACCAGACAGAGCTAGTCACTCTGGCTTAAAACTCAAGATACTGACATGTTATCCTTAAAAAGCGCCTGCCTCCCATCACCTTTAGCCTCCCTCCATCTAGGGAAGATGTCCTCCCCAGGAGTGAGCTATAAACATTTAAAAGGCACATGGGTGGAAAAGAACTGGAATTCAAAGGTAGGGATAGGTATGATGAAGACTGTTAAGAGAAATTTCTCTCCTTACTAAGCTAAGAAATAGGATGGCAAGTTAAAATGTAACCAGTAATTTGAGCATCTTATAAAGCCTTTAAAAAAAATGTTATGAATGTCAACACTAGGAGAAAAAGAACAATAGTTTCCTGGTTTTTCTCTGAATCCCTCCCCATGCCCCAGCCAACGTGAAAGCCATGTGCCTTTGGCTTACACATGCTTGAAATGTTCACTGTCTATTTCCTTCAGGATTACAGTTTTCAGTCTGTTACCTACATGAGTCATTCAATTTTTTTCCCTGTACAATGCCTGAGGGAGAACCATCATTTACCATCCAAGAGTGCAGGGTCAACCCCTCTTCCCCAAGCAGACACAATCACTTAAAACACACAACATGATCTTCTTTATTTAATTGTTTAATCAGTTTACATTCCACAACTGACAGGTTATTTATTTTTATTTTTTCCATGAACAAGTCATTTAATTAATTACCACTTTTTTTTTCTTCGATCGATGGAAATACAGTATTTCTGCCAAATTTGAAAAAGAAAATTGCAAGATGCAGGCAGTGTCAGAAGTCCCCAAATGCTCTCTGCTTCCTCAGTTCTTGAAAAGTCACAGGAACCTGGCAATTTCCCTTTTCATCCCGCCCCTCCCACATCCCTGTTAAATTCACCTCTCAGAATGCACAAAAGTTTTGAGATCTGGCTTGGATCACCTTTCCTGTAATTAATTAACTATGAGAAGGAACAGACAGTACAGTAGATCTGATAAGATGTAGCATTCTTGTTAAGATTAAACGACACATATTCACATCGTATCAGAACAAAATAACATAATATTTAATCTTATTTTAGCACCAATAACCACAGGAATTGCTACCTCCGAGGGCAGAGGTGATGTTGGAATCCTGCAGGACACATCCCACCTTGTCTAACCAATCAGAAAGCACTATGCAAATTAAAGGTAAATCAATGTCTGTTGACTGAGCAATAATCTGGTGGACCATAAACACTCCAGGTGTTTTGAGAGTTTTGTCGGCTATGGTCCCTGTCTAATGACCATATATAAAACATACTCACCGAATCAGCTCATTCTCTTTTGCTCAGTAACACAGAGCTCAGAATGTGGTATTATAAATGAACCCAACCATGTCATATTGGGTCTTCTAAATGCTTTGAGAACGCCCATGGGTTGTTTGCTTGCATTTTATTCTGTACTTGGCACTAAAGATCTCACTTCTTGTCTCCACCCCCAAAGAGGTTTCTTCAAATCTAAGGAAGGCCTCCAGGCAGGGAAGAGAGGTGGGCAATAGTGGACCCTGAGTCCCAGTGTAAGGGACAGAGCCTGTCATTGCCACCTCCTAGGAGACCCAGTCTGCCTGTGGCCACTGATCTTTTCACTGCTCTTTTAGCATTTAAGGAAAGTAAGGGGTTGAGAAAACAGCTCTGAATGTTGGTGAGATGCTATTAGCAGGTGACTGGACCAGGTGACAAGAGGTTGTGGAGATCTTTGTTCCTGACAAAGACAAGGTCCGTCTGGCCCTCTCTCCACCCTCAGATAAAGGGTGTCTAGATAAAGAATAAGCTAGAGCTCCGATAGCTGAAAAAAGTGACTTGCTTTGTGGCTTCTAGAACTCTGATGGGTCATCTGGGGCTGTGTCCAAGGGTAGCACTGACCCTCTGGGCCAGATGTGACGTGTTTGGCAGCAGTTGTCCTCTCCTCGGCTAGGAGGGCAGCCTGGACATCACTCCTGGGCTTTCTACTCAGGGCCAACACGGATCTCCAGCCTATTAGCCATGAGGTCTGAGTGACTCATAGGTGAGGGAAGATTCTAACTCCTAACCAAGAGTCTAAATCTTTGCTGTCTTATATATGGTAGCTGGTGGCCTCGTGGGGTTACTGAGCCCTGGAAATGTAGCTGGTCCAAACTGACGTGTTTTCTAAGAGCAAAATTCGATCGAAATTTGAAGACTTCTTTTGGAAAAAAAAAAAAAAGAACATCAAATAGCTCAGTAATTTTTATACCGAGTCCATGTTGAAATGATACTTTCTGATTCCATGCTGAAATGATACTTTTTTTTTGATATGTTGGGTTAAAACAGGTATTAAAATTAATCTCACCTGTTTCTTTGGACTTTTAAAAATGGGGCCACTAGGATATTTAAGATGGCATATGGTGCTTGCATTGTATTGTATCTGCTGGACAGCACTGCTCCCAGAGATTATCACTGAACCATCAGAGAGCAGAAAGGTTTGGATTGATAGTATCATGGAAGGGTTAGGTCACCGGCCAAGCTTGGTGTGAATCCCGCCCCTGAAGCAGCTAGTCTTCTCAGTCCTAGGGGAAGGCAGCTGTTTGTATTATAGGATTACCTGCCCATGTTCCTCTTTCCTACTTCCTCTATGGGGTGCCCAGCCTTTTGGGGATCCTTCTCTGCTGCCATGCTGAGGATGCCCTGTGATTCTGCCATTTCCTCCTCCAAAAGTTTTACCTTACCTGTACTGCTACCCGCACCACCCCCTGCCCTGCTTCCCCTCTGCCTCTCCCCTCCCCTCCCACGAAGGCTTTCATCATTCTGATTCGATCACATCCTTAGCCAGACTCCCTGCTTCTGACAGTAGCCGCCAGGTTGGTAGAGTAAGTCATAGATTACAAAGCAATTCACACACATCATCTCCTTTGAGACTCTTCCTCCTACTGACAGCGCTCTGTCAGTAACGATAGTAAATGAGATCGTCAGAGTGGGTGGAAAGGCGTCTGAGAATGAAAAGGTAGATAAAAGGCTTTGGACTCTGAGCACAAACTGGCTGTTAGCTTGAGGTTACTTTCCGAGGAGTGAAAGCGTGGGGCGAGAGCAGCAAGGAGGGACTCTCGAATGTACCTCCCACAGTAAGCGCGCTCCAGCACGGGTTCGAGGCCTTTCCCAAAATAGCAGCAGGATGGCCAAGGTGACTGGGTGCCCCAGGAGCCCTGGAAGCCCCCCTGTTTGGCTGAGAGGACGCAGAGACAACGGTGAGGTAACACGATTCGCCCAAGGCCCTGAGCGAGCCAGTGACAGAGCGATTCAAACCACCCCCGATCGGGTCTCTGTGTTGACCTTCATGATAACCTTCACCTTCACACTTGAATGACTTACTTTTACTTTTCAGAAAATGCATTTCACTTGAAAGGCCAAAACCTTTCACACAGAGAGTTCCAAGCAGACACTCGTGACTGTCAGAGAAACAACCAGAAAAAAACAAAAACTAAAAACCACCTCCTGGGCCGAAGGCTTCCCTGCCTTGGAATCCCACCCAGAGTCGGGCTTTCCGGGCAGTCCACGTAAGTCCTCAGAAAACTGAGGGCTACAGCAATGCATCTGTCTAGTCTCAATTCCCTCCACGCTATTTTCAGTTTCCATTTTTATTTGTACATTTTTACAGATAATCTTGAATAGCAAAACAGTCACACCATGGGTGGAGATGGGGAAAGAGGAGGAGGAGTTATGAAAGCTCTGTATGTGAAAGGCAGATTTATAGTCACAGCAACACAGACACATGGATACACTCAGGCCAGAAAAGGTCTAAGGTGACCCAGAGAGGAAGGGAAACGCATAGCCAGGAGGGGACAGAGGGACGCAGAGGTCCCCGAGGAGAGAACACCCAGTCCTTGCAAGTGAAGAGCAGGGGTGGCAGTTGCTGAGCTTGGTGTCTAGCAGAGTGAGGCCAGGTTTGTGTTACAGCTGTGGGACCCCCGTGCTGACACCCAGTTTCTGTTTCTCAGTGGTGAACACACACCCTTTGTGGTTGGGTGGTTCCTCCATCCCTGGCTGGGCTCCAACCATATTGGGAGCAATGAACGACTCAGCTTTCCCTTAGAGGTGGTCTCATCGTAACACTGTAAGCTGATCCCCTGCAAAGCAGAACGCATGCTGACCCTTTGGGAAACGCAATCTTTCCTTGTTTAGAACCTAGGATTGAGGTTTCCCCCAACAGGATCGCGCCCAGAACAACTCCCAGTGAATGCATCATAAGAACCTATCAGAACCCATGTGCTTCTGACAGAGCCATCTTCTTCCCCAACTGACCGGAGAAAGAAGATCCCAGTGGCTTAACACTCATTCCCATCTTCAACTTAAAAGGCCATTAGAATGTTTCAGAAATCTGATGTGTTCCCAACCCCCTGGGCAAGGACAGCGAGAATTATTAATGCTAGGAGAATGGTAAAAAAAAAAAAAAAGGCATTGAATATGTGCCTTGGTTAACTGTTTTAGCTCATATATGCTATTTTCTACATATGGTTTACTTATTTCATCACCTCTGGGAATAACAAAGAGGGATTAAGAGTGCTCTTGGCAAAACTGACTTTGGATAAAAGGAAGGAAGCCTGAGAGTGGGTAAATTAAGGAGCCGACCTCTCTGAGGAACCTGGATGACTGAATAAAATCTGAATGCTTAAGTTGGATAGTACCTCCTGTTGAGCAGCGGTCCTCCCATTCTAGGTTATCCTTTCTGCAGTGAAGCTCAGAAACTACATGGAAGAATCCCATTCAGTGGGGGCTTGACTGCTGCAGGAGAAACTGAACAGTGTATAATTTATATGACGCTTCTGGTTTGCAAACCACTTTGGTCACCCTTAATATACCATGAGGTAAAGTGTTATCACTATCCTCATTTTGTGGATGAGGAAGTTCAAGTATGGAGAATACACAGTGCCCAGAGTCACCAATCATTTCAGTGCAGGACTGAAATGAGATGGACAGTAACTGCGTTATACAAGTGTAGCTGAATTGCGAGTTACTCTGGCTTCAGTACTCCTATATCTATCATTAGATTGAGATGGCACTCCAAAAGAAAAGAAATAGAAAAAAAAAAAGAAGAAATCACAAAGTAGGAAGCCTTTAGCTCTGTTCTACACTGCCCCTAAGCTCTGGCATTGAGCTGCTTCAAAGGCCTGTTTGCTACCTCTGGGGGCTCAAAGCCCTATGCTCTCATTGCCTTGAACACAGGCTCAACTCCACATGACCCCATGGACTGTATATTGCCAGGCTCTTCTGTCCATGGAATTTTCCAGGCAAGAATACTAGAGTGGGTTGCCATTCCCTTCTCCAGGGGAACTTCCAGACCCGGGTCTCCTGCCTTGTAGGCAGATTCTTGATCATCTGAGCCACTAGGGAAGCCCTCAGCTCCACACAGACCAGGATGGCTCTGCAGTCTCGGGCTGCACCCCAGGCCCCAGTTGCCAACCCAGAGACACCGACTGGGCAGGTACTGGGGCTGTTGCCGTTATGATGTCTCACAGACGTGGAATTGTGAACAACCTTCTAGGACTTTTTTCTTTTGTATTTTATTTTTCTAATTTTCTACAATGGGTAAGTGTTATTCAGGAAGAAAAGAAGTCAAATAGCCAATAACACTGGAGTCTAAGAACTAACAATGTTTAAGAAACATTTTGCCCCATGGAGCCATTGATAGAAAGAGGGCAAACCCAGCCCACCAAGGTGACTGTGTTGAGGGACATCCGGAGCTTCTGTGACCATCGATTCAGGGGGGCTGGTTTAAAACTCTGTCCCCTTACTCTTGTTACGTAGCAGCTGGAAGACAGCACAGAAGCCAACCCAGCTGTTATGCACCAACTACTTCTATCTGCAGTCAAATCACCCCATGACTCATCATTCCGCCCTGGAAAGGGCTGGACGAGTCCCTGGGAAAGACTGGTCCCTGGAGCAGAGGAAACATACTTTGAAGAACGGCTTCTCTTTAGTTACGAGAAGCAAGCAAACATCCCTCACAAATCACACCAAAGATGACCAGGTACTTCTTCCTACTCCTTCCCTCCCCAGATACTTGAAAATCAGTTCACTAATGCTCTCATCACTGACTTGATGGACATGAGTTTGACCAAGCTCCGGGAGTTGGTGATGGACAGGGAAGCCTGGCTTGCTGCAGTTCATGGGGTGGCAAAGAATCAGACACGACTGAATAACTGAACTGTACTGAATGCACTCAGAATAATCCAGGTGAAGAGTACATTCTAAATGCCTTTGGCTGATGTACTTAATTTCACGTCCCTGAATCTGACTCAGGTAGGCAAGCTTTGGAGCCCTAAGCAGCCCATCCTCCCACTAAATCAAGACAACTACAGGAAGTTCTTTAATCTCGGACCTCTCATCGTGATTGTGGGTGAATATTAAGATGTACAGCCCAGACTCAGAGTCTCAGGGCACCTTCTTCCCTCATCAAAGGAAAGGTAAGCATTGGTAGGAGGAACCGCTCACTCCCAACCAGAGAATATACCCGAATGGCACCAAGGCCCAGGGTACCACATATAGACATGTGAAGCAGGAAGGCTTTGTCTTGATATGGTGGAGTCATTGAGTCTTCATGACTTTGTGATCCCTGAAATGAAAACGGTCTAGTTCTTAAAAGGCTGGGGCTTGCAGGAGGATTGAAGCTGGGACTGGCACACTTGAAATTTTCTTACATATTGATACCAGGGAAACACAGAACTCATGAAACCTACAGCCCCAACAAACAAGGAATGGGGTGGGGATGGGGGCTGCTTGGAGCATATGAGCATCTCTGAAGACAAATTCCTTAATTATTTTAGTTGACTGAAGTTGATGCAGAGGGAAAAGGGAAGTGAGTAGAGAGAAGGGAATAGCAAACAGAAGAAGAAACCAAAACTCTCAAGATGGGGACAGAAAGAAATAGGACCGTTTCCAGGCAGACACCCCACCTTCCTGAATCCCCAGGGTCCTAGGGCAAGGAACAGAAGCAGAAATAGGCCCTGGGATCAAGGCTGACTTTCATGGAGCTCAGAACACACACACAGTTAGGCTCTGTCTATACATCTGTAGGGAATTCGACCTTGATCTGGGGTATGGGCTGGTGGGTAAGGGTGCTGACCGTGAAACCCATCAGAGGGTTGGGTCCTACTCTGACCTGGGGTGAGCAGGGTCTGAGCTAAAGAGGCTCACAGATTGAGCCTCCTCCTTCCTTTCTCCTGGTCTTCTTCCTCAGCCCTCACAGCATGACAGCTTCAGTAGGAGCTTGGACTGGTATGTCTTCATCTGGGATCAAGTCCCTGTGCTGGAGGGATCGAGGTCATCAGGGTAGTTCTCCCGCAGCCAGGAGTGGCCACCTGCCCAGAGCTTCCATCCTGTGTGTGTGGCCAGGCCTCTCCTGGCCCCAAGCAGACACAGACCCAGAGTGTGTGTGTCTGTACCTCTCTGGCCCCATGACCGAAAAAGCAGGTCCAAGCTCCTGCTCTGCTGATGGTGAGCTGAGCCCAGGTGGTTTCCTTCTTTCCTAGGAGTTCTCCTAACATTTTAGGGACACTTCAAAGGGATGCAGCAGGCTGTGTTAAAGCTCTGTTATAAAGATGACCTGATGCGAAGAGCCAACTCATTGGAAAAGACCCTGATGCTGGGAAAGACTGAGGGCAGGAGAAGGGAACGCCAGAGGATGAGACAGTTGGATGGCATCACTGACTCAGTGGACATGAGTTTGAGCAAACTCTGGGAGACAGTGAAGGACAGGGAAGCCTGGCGTGCTGCAGTCCATGGGGTCACAAAGAGTTGGACACCACTTAGCGACTCAACAACGACAATAATAAAGATGAGCAGTTGGAGAGAGTGGATGCTCCATTTATGGCAAGCACGGGATTTAAAAAAATGGGGTATAAATCACAGGTTGGTGAACAGTACTGATTCCTTAAGAAAAGTTACTTAAGAAGAATTTAAGTGACTGATTACAAATTGCCCTGTTTGGAATTTCTTTCTCCATTTTTCCACAACTGGGAACTAGCTGAAGTTCGGACCTGGTCACAGACATGCCCTCTGCCCCAAATGGAGGCGGTGGCCCCCTACCTCTCCCTGCAGGTGGAGCCCAGCCCAGAGGCCTGGAAGCGAGGCACAGGTCTCTCAATCTGAGATACTTCCCCTTACTTTTCCTCAAGCCTAAGTATGCCTTTCCCCTGAAGCGGGAAATTGAATTATTCAAAGAAAATTATTTTTTTTTAATTCCCTAAACAATTGAAACACTGGGTTCTCCTGAAAATTCTCTCCTTTCTCGTAGAATAAATCCTCTGTTTTAAAAGTCAATCTTAGAGGTACAACTGGGAGCTAACAGCATTTCCTGCCGGGTCGCCTCCCAGCACCCCACGCACGGGGCGCTCACACGTGAGCCTTGGTGCAGAAGCTGGCCTGTGTCGCTAGCAAGGAAGTCTTGAGTAGTCCACTCAGATCTGTGTCCAGGTGTGCACTGACACAAATATGCACAAAATGCACCAGAGATACACACACACACAGACCCACACTCACACCCATCTGCGCACATCAGATGCCCTATTTGGACGTGAATTGCACACACATACACACACACACAGTCAAAAAGAGCAGATGAGGAGAGAGGCAAGACTTAGAGCCTAGGGGTGGAAGAGTGAGAAGAGAAATGGTTCATAGGTGGGGGAAGGGGGGAGCAGGAGAGGAGATGGGGCAGAAGACAGGGAGAGGAAACAGAGGGCACGGCTGGGGGAAGGCTGCTGAGTGAGAGGCAAAGTGCCCAGAGCACATTCAGTTACGAAGCAACTGACTCCTCGGCTATGCAGTGGACCCACGGCTGGACCGCTCGGGGAATTCACTCTTTGCCTCCCAGGGCTGCTCGGCCCCTATGGGGTCACAGAGGTGACCACTGGCTGCTGCTGCCCACTCCTGCCAGCAGATCCCGTCCCCACAGCTTGCACAACCCTCTGGCCGACATCACAGCTCGCCAACACCTGCAGTGCCAACGTGCTCCACCGAGCCTGGGACACTGGGCTGGACCGAGGCCACCTCTGCTTGGATGCTAGCCACCACGATGGCGATTTGGGGATTCATGCCTTGAATATCAAGAGGGAAAGGATGAAGATGGCAAGAGTCAAGAGTTCTCTGTGAATTTACACAATATCATACAAATTGGAGCCCATGGGACATGGCGGCTCTCTCTGCATGGGACCCATTTTCTCTCGTCTGTACAGAGGTCGCCCCTAGCAAAGGGGTGGATGTCCAGTGACAAAGGACAGCTTCCGTGACGGGAAGGGAAAGGTCTCGTTTGGTGTACGGACCTTATCCAGCGGTAACTGAGTCCACTCCCCTTCTCCCTCTTGATCCGTGCTCCTTTCTTTGCTCACGGCTTATGTGCCCAGATGTGTCTTGAACTTCCAAAGTTAGGGGCCAAGTCCCGTGGCATCCCAGCCCTGGGACGTGCAGCACCACAGGTCCTCTGGCCAGTGCTTGCGTTCTTGGTTCTGCCCTCGGGGAATTTCAGCTGCACTAAAAATAATAGAAAAATGCAACACAAATGATAGAAATCCCACACTCAGAAAACACAGACGCGCACACACACAGCAGGGATGTCAAGCTGCAGAACTGGCACCCACAGAGGCCCACCTTCATGATGCTTCCTAGTTCCTGGGGCCTCCATCCTGGGCCATGAAACCACCACACATGATAGACAACAGTCATGATCCAGCAGTATTTTAAAAAGGTGAAAAGAAAAAAAGGAAACCATCCAAAGTTGTTGCACACATACATGCACGCACACACACACACCAGAGGGTTACTCCAAGGCTCCGATATGCCCAGGGAGCGCAGGTTGGGTTCAGGGCAGGGCGGCCTCTTGTTTAACTGGGTGTAAGGCAGCTGGAAGGTAAGACTGGGCTTTCTGAGCATCCACGGAAGTGTCCTTTCATTGATGTGGTTCTTGCCTCTCAGCTCAGCGTTCTCTCCCCATTCCCACCTCTGGAACTTTATCCAAAAGTTTGGCAGCAGAGAGAAAATTTCCTTCTCAGTGTGTTTTCTCTTCCACTTTCTGGTGTGTCGCTGGTCAGCCAGGAAGGAAATCAGAACAGGAAGAGCAGGGAAGAAAATGGTTCTGGAAATGGCCTCGAAGATCTGGTTACATTCTATGAACTAAGGGCGTTGTTTCTCTGCGATATGATCAGGGTTGGGGTGGTGTCCCATCCTGTCAGCTCAGGGGAGGGCATTTTCTTGTCTACATCTGTGCCACCCTGGACCACAGGCACCGTCTCTTCCCAGCCTCCCCCCTCCATGCCCCCATCCTTGTGAGTGGTGGGAATCGGGACCCTGTCTTTGAGGGGTGATGCTCACGCTGTCCTCAAGAAACCACGGAGTCAGAAGTTACGGATCGATGGAAGAGCCACGGGAGGGAAACGCCTTCCCCCACCTCGGCGATGAGGCGACACA